>JAULBS010141825.1:0-27325 GCA_032355785.1 Symmetromphalus regularis | reverse complement strand
TCTCTCTCTCTCTCTCTCTCTCTCTCTCTCTCTCTCTCTCTCTCTCTCTCTCTCTCTCTATATATATATATATAAACCACTTTATTTGATACTTATTGTTTAACAGATTATCTAAGTTTGTGTGAATGTGTGTGTACTTGGGTGGGGGGGGGCGGGGGGGGGAGGAGATATATCATGCTTTATTAGTTAAGCTAAAATTTGACAGACGATGTATGTAAGCACCTTGAAATATTTCTGTGGAAAGACCTGCTAAACGTTGATATTTGGTGCATTTTAGAGAAATTTTGAAGAATAAAATGGCTGATATATTGAATTAATAATAATAATAATAATTTTTTTTTAAATTATTATTATTTTGCTAATTACACCTAGAGCACATTGACTTATTAATCATCATCTACTGGATATCAAACATTTGTTGATATTGAGACTTAGTCAAGTGTGAGCCAGCCTCAGACTGGTTTTCAACTGGACCAGAGAGGCTTTGTTTATAATTATATCTTTGCCATATCCATGTAGTCTAATTATAATGTACTTTAATTATAATACACGTATAAAAACACTTTGCTCTGAAGAATTTTAAAATAAGTCACCATATTGTTTTATATTATGCAAATTATGTTACAGCCCAAACAGAAACTCTGCTAAAATTACGAAGTTTCTTTATAGCTAAAAATCAATGGAAGTTGCGATAAATGTATCGTAATATACATTGCACAATAAACAAACAAAAAATACAAATAAACATATGGGAAATAATAGTAGTTAATAGACTTTTTTTGATGACACCACTACAGCACATTGATATATTAATTATCGGCTATTAAATGTGAAACATTTGGAAATTTTGACACACTCCTGAAGAGTTTTGAACCACTATATTCATCTTGAGAGTCCGACTTCCTGCCATTAAATCATGAAATATACGCATGGTGTATCCATTGTGTTACTCAATGTCGGCCATTAAAAATTACATGACCGTGAATTAGGCAAAGTATTCCGAGCTGTATTTCAAGTAATGTATTCCCTGTTCTTTAATATCAGTAGCGGATTCAGGGAGTCCAAGCGGTCAGGACCACCCCCTTTTCTTAATTAAAAAAAACACACCCTTTTCCGAGAAATCCTGCATCCGCGTCTCAATATGGTAGCATTGGGTCAGTGTTTCTGGGATATTTTCAAAACACTGGCAGAAGGTATAATTGTGAGAAATGTTCACTCATAAATAGTAGAAAATGTCGAGATTTTCTGTAAAGTGAATAATAAGCACATTTGATGTCTCGCCATTTGTTGACAAAGGTTTCGATTTCCATCTCCTACGGAGTTAATTTACACTCATTAATACCACTCCGTAAGGCGATTAATTTTATACAAGTGCCAGTTTGGACACAATATTGATTATTTCGTCATATAGCGTGAAGAAAAATGTTTCATAAACATTTCATTTTTTTACTTAACTTTTCTTCGTGGCTTTTCGACCATTTACAAATAAGCACTTGTAATTTAGTCATTCAATTTCAGCGGAAGTGCGTTTATCGATAAATCATTTTGAAAAAGACCCGATAAGACTTGAGAAAACAGTAGAATTAGGATAATGTAATAGAGCAGCTGACAGACTTCTCGTTGAATCATCCAGAATAAACACCATATGTTGCAAATTGTCCGCCAATAAGATATTTTAATAGTTGAAGTTTTACGCTCAGTTGCAGAGACTTCTCGGGCAGAAATATGGCTACCATCTTTTAGAGGACACAGTTCTGTAATCTGTAAGAAAATGTAATTTGTAGCAAAGTACACGCCAGTTACAAGTGTAAATAGGGCAGATATTTTGTACACGTTTTTTCCTTGGAAAATAATTTGCTATAAAATGTTATCAGGATTAACGTATATTATTGCAAGTGTTTTACTTAAATGTGGGTTTTGCCATGACAGAAAGATGTCTATTGTTCTGTATTAACATTATTCTAGGAAAATAATCTGGGGGAAAAAAACGCTGTCTATAACAAACTTTATTTCAATAAGATCATTAAATACTAAACTTTTTATATTCAATGTTAGTATTTTTTGTGAAGAAATTTAATTGGCATTGTTCTTTAAAAATAATATATAAAAACAGTCATTTGGAGTAAATTGTACGCCAATTACGATCACTGGAAATTTCATGTACATTTTTAGTATTTCTCTGGCAATTTAGCTGACATTCTTTTTTTGAAAGAATTTGAAATGAAATGTCATCTGCAACTAATTGTACGCCATTAATGGGAATTTCATGCCCAATTCCAGGTTTTCCTCGGACAGAAATATGGCTACCGTCCGTTACCTACGCATATTCCCGCTAAAGAGTTCGAGATTTTGCGAGAGGTAGCTAAGAACGTGGAGAGCGAGCTCGAACTTCTGGATCAGTGGTACAAGAGAGACAACAACTCGGTTCCCGCCTTTTACATACTTCAGCCAATCAGCTCCATCTTCCAGCATTTCAATAACAAGGTAAGCTAACCATACAGAGATGATTTTATTACCTTATTAATTATCTTAATAAGAGGATGGAGTCAACATTTATGACCTGTGTATTCAGAAATCTTCACCAAGCAGATGGAAGAGTAACCAAAGAATCATGATTTTAATCTGGGAATCGTTGCTTTTCAAAGACCTTCATTAAATTTCAGTTTCGGACTCATCTAAGATGTCTAAGAGTACTCAATATATATTTTTTTCTAAACATGGCACTAATATGGCACTTATTAGCTGATGCATTTTAATTAATTTGGTTAAAGAATAGTTTAATTGAAGGGATGATCAACATTGGCATATATATTCCACGCAATGTCCCGATTTAGAGTATTTCTTTGTTAGGTTCATCTCAAATCCAAGATGGCTGCTATACTGGTTCAAATGGATTTTGACATTAGAAAAATAATAAAGTCAATATTTGGAAAAATATCTATTTTAATAAAAAAATCATCTAATTTATTACTAATTAATAAAGCATAGTTTCTTAATGAGATCGTTTGGAGAATTTTATTTATTTATTTTATTTTAATTATTTGTTATATTTAAAAATGTTCTAATATAAATGATTTTGGTAGGATAAGGGACATAATAGTATATTGATTTAAAGTTGATTCGACTCTATACCCATGCAGACTTGTCTGGTTTTTTTTCCTTTTTAAAAATGTCTGAAAAAGTATGTGACGTATCAAGTAAATATATTATAATTTTTGATAATTAGTTTTCGAAAAATCTTGAAACAGACAGAAAGGTTTAATTGTCGATAATAGAAATTTGTATAATCAATATTAGTATTTTACAAAATGTGCAAATCTAGCATTATAATCTCAAATATTTAAATATTAATAAATAAAATATATTCTGGTTGCTGTTGTGTAATTGACAGTTTGGAAGTGATTAAAGACACTGGATAAAAAAGTGACTGTTTTGTAAATAATTTATCATTTTTGTGCAATTTGACTAATTTAATAAATCACAATAATTGAAAAACGTACTCATGGTAATTTCTTTGCGTTCAGGACAATTTAACTGGTTCCAAACACTGGGTATAACATTAAGTGCTAAAACTAATCTAGTAAGTGTCGGCTAGCTATTTGGTCATGATTGTATGTGTATGTTATAATCCATAGTTTGCATTTTATTAACATAATAATTAAATCCATACAATGACCTAGTTGTAAGCACATTTTAAATAGTAATGTTTTTTATTCTATAATTATCCTTATATTATTCTCTTAGAATCTAGGAAATAGAACCTGGGGTAGAAAAACAATGACTTATTTGGATGTTAGCCTATAAGCTATAATTCGAACGACAAAACGATTTTAAATAACGTATCTTAGCCTAAGACAAATGAATGTACAATACATATATACAAAGCTTTGACGTGTGCACTCATGAATCACTGCTAAAAAGTCGCGTGTTACAGTAGTATTCGGTCTAATTGCAAAAACATTGGCACGATTCATAAAATCTCAAAATTAATTACTGAAATTACAAGCAAACTGAGTAAATCATAATTACATATCGCCAATATCATTAACTGCTACATGGAAAGTATATTCCAAAAAAAATATTTTTACTATATTATGTCATACTTTTGTCTACATATGCCTTCTTTTAAATTAGTCTTATAGTAGTAGTGTCTATTTTTTAATTATATTTGTGTATATGTTCTATGAAGAACTGTTGTCATCCTGTCACTTTGTATATTATTTTTATAAAAAAAATCCTCATATGCTATCGTTTGATTGTATTTAATAAAGTTTCAAAGTTTGTGGGTGTTGTTTGATTCCGTTGATTTGGTTTGTGTTTAGAGATCGCAACGTCTTCAGGAGACAGATCAAGGATTATGGTGGGAGACGTTCGGCAAACTTCAGAGGATTATTCGCAAATCCTCTCAAGTATTGTTCATCACCAAGAAGATAGACCGAGAGCAGATGCACAACTATTTCATGTCCGGTAATATCACTTTTAAAACTCACTTGGTGTGGTGTATAAGCATATGCTTAGGCCAGAACATATGCCAACCTAAGATGTGTTTCACAACAGTATGCTGTGATCAGCAAGTTAAATCCTTGACCTTGACTTTAAAAAAAGTTTATTTTAACCCACCTAGACCGAGAACATCAAAAATAAAATAATAAACAAATAAATGTAATTCGATCCTAATTGAAAATATATACTAGTATTCTTTATATGGGGGGCTTATAACAATTGTTTGTTACCTAATGTTTAACAAATATTTTTTTTAAACTTTTGCTATCTTTTTCAGTAACTGAGAGAGAAGTAGAACGTGGTATTCTGAAGGCTAAAAATGTCGAGGATCACTGTTTGGCCTATATCCGAGACATCGCAAACATCAACACTGCTCTTCTTAGACTCGCTGGGAAATTCGTTGACTTTGCTGCCAGAAGTGTGGATGGAGAGGCCCAGAAGCTTCTCAAAACTCTCCGTGATGAGAAACTCCAGAAAGTCTTATCTGAGAAGAACATGATCAGGTTCACTGTCGAATGGAATGGGCTGGAAGGACTGAACAGTGAAACTCACAAGGAATACTTTGACCAGTTCTGTGACCATTTCCACAAGAACGTGATTCGGTTGGTGGATCAGGCAATGGCTAAGCATGAGAGACTGGGTAGTGATATTGTATACACAGAACCACTACAGCATCTTCATACCTGCTCTAACTTCTGCTCAGTGTTTCAGGGACGAGAGGAAGTGGTCGAATGCATACATGAGTATGTGATAGGATCTTCCAGGGAACCGTTGGTTCTTTGTGGAGAATCAGGTTGCGGGAAGACATCTCTGATGGCAAAAGGCGCTAGTCAGGTAAACTCAGTAATATATTTGACATTTAAAAAAATAAATAGCTCAAAAACACAGTACATATGTATTATAAACACACACAAAAGTAACGCTTTAAACTAAAAACGATGGGACATAAAGAGTGGGGAAGAGTATTGATAAAAATAGAAAGAAAGAAATTCATCTTTGTGGTTAATTTCGTTAATACTGTATGAAGTGTAAATTTGTTTTAAATATTATTTTAACAATTTTAGTAAAATTCCAGTGACATGGAATGTTAAGAATAAAAGCGTAAGGTATTGAGGTAGCATTAGCATAGCATATCTTGTAACCCAATTAATCAGTATCACCAAATTATTAACCTGGTATAGTTGGAAATATTTATCACGTTTACAGTTGCAGTCACATTAGCTATGAAATTATCATTTAACACAAAACGATCTATATAATGATACAGTTGTATTTAATGTAATATGTTATGGTGAATGTATTCTTATAGGTCACCAAATGGCTTCCGAAGAAGGCAAACCCTGTAATGATAATCAGATTTCTCGGTACAACTCCAGGAAGCTCAACTATCATTCCACTTTTGTCTAGTCTTTGTCATCAGATAGCATATGTTTTTGAACAGCCAGTCGAGGAAATACCTGATGAATTGGCGCATATGGTTCAACACTTAAAAAAACTGCTATCGCTGGCTACAGAGGAAAAACCCATTGTCATGTTCTTGGATTCGCTGGACCAGCTTTCGGGTACATATGCTGCACATTCCTTAACTTGGATGCCAGTAACTCTACCACCGCATGTCAGACTTATTGTGTCTACACTTCCGAACTACTACAACATCTTGGATACGCTAAACACTCTAATAGAATCCAAGGACAATTTTGTCTCGGTCTTACCTCTTGGCGAAAATCTCAGCAGCACGATTATAAAGTCATGGCTTAAGAATGCCAACAGGAACGTCACTGATGAGCAATGGGTGGTGGTTAATCAAGCCATTTCAAAGTGCAATCTCCCTCTGTTTGTGAAACTAGTGTTTGACGAAATATGCAGATGGAAGTCTTATACAAGTCCCAAACAAACGACATTGGCGCCATCAATTCACGATTGCATCATCAAGATGTACGACAGAATTGAGCTGCAGCATGGAAAGATCCTCGTGTCTCATGCTTTGGGTTACATCACTGCTTCAAAGAGTGGACTCTCGGAAGCAGAACTGGAGGACCTATTATCTCTTGATGACAAAATCCTTAGCGATGTCTACCAGTACCATCTCCCTCCTGTCCGCCGTATCCCTCCTCTTCTGTGGACAAGAATACGTGGAGATCTTCCTGGATACCTCAGTGAACGGGAAGCAGATGGTGTGAATGTGATATTCTGGTATCATCGGCAATTCATTGACGCAGCCAAGGAGAGATATTTCAAGAACTTGAACTTTGTCAGTGAAATACACTCTAATATCGCTGAATATTTTCTCGGCACTTGGGGTGGAGGAACACCAAAGCCATTTGAGTACTCCGATCTCCAAAGGCAAAGGTTCTTTCTGGATGAGACAAAGAGTGAGGCCGATAGAAAGGTGCCTCTGCAGCCCGTGGTGTTCTACAATGAACAGGGTGAGGTTATCAGGTACAATCTACGCAAGCTTGGTGGACTTC
Source organism: Symmetromphalus regularis (assembly GCA_032355785.1). Taxonomy (NCBI): domain Eukaryota; kingdom Metazoa; phylum Mollusca; class Gastropoda; order Neomphalida; family Neomphalidae; genus Symmetromphalus; species Symmetromphalus regularis. Next base: position 20,354 of record JAULBS010141825.1, on the reverse strand, counting down.
CATTCCACCTGATTAGATCTCACAGGTGAGTTACCTTTTAATCATCACTTAACTGTTTACAATAATAAATCCCCAGTTATGTGATCAGCGTTAATTTCAGCTACAGTAATTAACAAACAGACATTATTTCAATTCTTTATTGACATTGAGCTACACAGCTCATCTGTAAATACAAATACACAAAAAAATACAAATAAAAAATTCACAAGTTACAAATAGAATGACAATTTTCTCACCTTTTCACGATAAACTAGACAAGCAACACAGCTAGTCTTCAGTTTTCCTCGCTAATTAATATATTTACCGTGAAGCATAAACATTTAACTCCAACTCCACAAAATGCCAATGGAATTATAATTTCTAGAAATGATCATTCGAAAACAAGAATTAAACCCGGTGATGTAATTGTTAGACTAGCAAGATCAAGACTGGTAAACACAGACGTCTAATCTTATCTCAGCACACGGCAGTCCATGGTTTATAGAAGAATTATGTTTTGGAGTCTTAAGTATATTTATTTATTTCGTGCTTTACCTGATTGGTCTTAGATCATCATTAAAACTATATATGTGTATGAATATATCTACCTTTCTAATGTTGCGATCAGATATGTATTTGATTTTTAAAATTGTATTTTAGACATAACTACAAACAGTACCAACCACGGCTATAGCCACTATTTAGTATTGGCCGGAGATGGGGTGGACTCATTTGTACAACTTGGAATGGGGAGAAGGGTATTATGGTTGGCATACGCTGTGGCTACATTATTGCTATCCATAATATTGTGTAATACAAATAAATATAATTATAATCAATCTCTTGAGAAGCACTAGGTCATAAATGACATTTAATAAATTTTGAAATAATCATGATTGAACATTTTACCAATATTGAAAAATCTGAAATGTTTTTTTATTATTATTTTTTAAATTATATTTAATTTGTCATAACAATTATATTAACAATTAAGATTTTTCATCATTTGTTAAATTTTGATTAATAAATTTCTCATAACATCAGAACTACCACTTATGACTTTGTGTTACTAAAGGAAATTATATATTTTTTGTTTTTCCAGTATGATGATCTATACAAGACGGTGATCTTCAACAACAAATGTCACTTACGATATTATGCTTCTAAAGGGTATTACACATATCTTGTTTTTTTAGATATGACGATCTATACGAGACGGTTCTCTTCAACTACAAATGGCTACACGCAAAACTGAGTTCCATGCCTCTCCAGTCCGTCCTGGCAGACTTTGAGGATCTGTTGGACCATGTGTATGACAAGGACGTCAAACTGATAGCTGATGCAATACGTCTGTCTAGCTCTATTCTCAGCCGCTACCCTCAAATGTTAGGAACCCAGATCACTGGACGCATGCTGCCCTACTACGCACACAATCCGAGAATCAGGAGTCTGATAGAACAGTGTGATACTGACGGATTAGTGAATTGTGCTCTTGTTCCAGCTCATCACTGCCTGCACACTCCTAGTGGGCCACTCCAGTATTCACTGGAGGGACATCCGTTTGCTCCATTTGGAATTGCAGCCACTTCAGATGCAAGGTATCTGGTTACTGCATCGAACAAAATCATCATCTGGGATCTGTCTCAAGGAGTCATCTTCAGAGATATGAATGTAGGTCTGTCTGGCATCATGTCATCACTGATGATTTCACCAAATGACAAATACGCTGTGACGTTCACTAATAACAACAAAGTGGCAGTTATAAACATCAAAACGGGAGATTTCTGGGTTATCTCTCCTGAAACTAATAATACTGTGGAGGGCACCACTGTGTCAAATACTCATATTGGTGTATGGATGGGCACGGAGTGGGCTCTGTATACAATTGAAGGAGTCTTTGTCTCAAAACATGAATCTGAGTTAAAGATGCCATTCCTTAGCGTTGACTTGGCACCAGATGGAAAGATCTACACAATCGTTAGAAGTGACAATAATGGCGAGAATGAAATGGCTCTGGAGGTGGAGGACAGATCTCTCAGTGCGTTTGAATTCCACAGCGCTATTGCCCTGACTAAAGACAAACAGACTATGTACACTTGTATTGAGATCAGCGACAATGCAGTTGCGGTGTACGAGAGAGACGGAATTACATGGAAATATAACAGAACTCTCGGCGATAACACAGACTCTGTGTTTTCCTTAGCAGTATCCAGTGATAACGGTTATCTTATAGCAGCGGTTGCTCTTGGCTACAGATTGTGGGATCTGAAAACTGACAAGATGAGGGACTTGATACTTCCTCCAGGGACGAGAAACATTCCCACGAAAAACCACCTCTCAAGTCTTGTGGTATTCACAAAAGGCAATCAGTTTGTTGTGGCGGGGGTGCGCAAGAACCTATATGTCTGGGATGTGAAACAAGGCAACTTGGTCAAAACACTGGATGCACATTTTGGCCGAATAATTGCTCTGATGTCCGTACATGTTGGTTGCAACGTTGTCATCAGTTCATCAATGGACAAGACAATCAAAGTATGGAATTTTGACAAGATCTTGGAAGATGTTCACCCCATAGATCGTTTGGAGAGACCAATCGAAACGGTGGACTTAGCATTTGATGCCGGCATCTGTGTTACATCATCAAGGAACATGGTTGTGGTGTGGAGTTTGGAAACAGGACGGATGGTCAAAGCATTTCCTAGCAATTCCCGAAGCGCGATCATCACACATGCGTTTGTGACCTCAAACGGACAGTACATAGTTTCTGCAGAATCTGCAAGTATTGTATTCTGGAATATCGAAAAAGAGAAAGCAATGAAGGTCATTCAGTGTGGTGATATTCAGTGGATGACTTTAAACGAAGCCTGCGCTAGAGTGGTCACATCAGCAAAATCCACAACTGGAAAGGGTGTGTGCTGTTGTCATACTGTTCCTGAAGGAGATCAAATCTTCAAATTTGAATACTCATTTAAAAAATATCGGAAACCCGTTATCACCAAGGACGGCTTGTTCTTAGCTGTCCCTGCTGTAGACAAAAGTGGTGACGTCATAGGCGTATATCATGCCAAGACCGGGACCCACATGTACAATCTGCAGCTGAAGTACAATAATTACCTGGACTACAGCCACCTGGTGGCTATGCCACACGACTGTAACCAGATAGCAGTCATCGACTCTGACAAGGGGAACATCCTGGATTTGAAGAAAAAGTCTTTGCTGAGATCTACAACTCGATGGAATGGTTGCACAACTCAGAATGGAAAGATCGGCATCTACGCTCCTGTTCGCGGAGGTTTGCAACTTATTGAGGTCAGGAATGGAAAAACAATTCGGACTTTGATTCCTAAGGTTGCGGAAGGTGTGTTCTCTATCAAAGTGATGTTCACAAAGAACGACAAGCATGTTGTGTACTATCACTCAGGTCATCGGACCATACGAGTTTTCAGAGTAGCAGACGGGAAAATGATTGCAAATTTTAAAGCTCATGCGGATGTGAAATGCATTGTGGGAGATGACAGTGGCACGGGTCTAGTTATAAGTGCAGTGGATGGAAGTTTGACTGCGCTAACTTTAGCAGATCCTGATGACGAATCCAGCCGAGAGCTTATCAAATCTTTACCAAGTCGACAGGAGGCTACGAAATCGTCTGCAAATGGAAAAACTGCTAACGGTGAACTTATCCAGGCTTCAAACTCTTTGGGCACGGCATTGCAAGTAGCAAGGTTTGTAGCAAAGGCCAGGGGAGCACAGAAGTCGAGAGCATGTGTTATTTCATGATTTTATCCAACCTTCATCTGTAAATTCCTGAGTTTCTGGTCTTCATAACTTCATCCTTAGCTCTTAGAAGCCCTAGCATGTGTTACTAGTTGAAACTTTGTTTTTAGAATTTTCATGTTCCTTTTCCCTGCATGTGTGGTTAAAAAACTGAACATTTTATGGATTGTCTAAATTTAGTCTGCTTTATAATATTAGTGCTTGGACCAGTAACTCAGAGATGTTCTTTGACATGATCCCTATGCTTTGGCTGCAGGTTTTGCTGCGTGCTCTGCCTATTCTGTCTCACAACATGCCTGATGATTTTATTTGTGTGTGACTAGTATGCCGCTACCAAAAGGATCGACTTAACTTTTGGTAGTTCAACCTTTCGCATTTTTGTTCATAGCGGAGATAGCAATTTACTTTGGTGCCAACAGTGTTACATTTTGTGTTTAATTTATAGACATAGTATCTTTATAAATATATATAGCTTCGTCACATACCTGTATTTTCGGACGTAACTTGTACCTTTGTACATTATAGCTTTTTTCATAAAATTAATATTCTTAATATAGTACTTTTCCTTAATACAGTATCTAGTATATTCTAGCATTTATAGTACCTCCATATAATTATGTGTAGAAGTTCTTACTAGATTATTTTGTGCATTACAATTCACACGGAAGACGACATTCAGTGTGTGGATGTGATTTTATATCCTTAGTTTCTAAGAACTGTAACTTATTATTAATAATTATAGTTAAGGCATTCGGATATGTTTGTAAACAAAATGGTAACGAATGGATAATGTAAAGTAAAAGTTAGAAATATTTAAAATGAGAGCCAAAATAATGTGTGTTTTTTCTTGTATTATCGTATACTTTTTATTGTCAGTATAACACGTAAACTTTGACCGTGCGAGTGTAAACTAATTTAATAAAGTGGCCATTGCAGGAAGAAAAACATTTACATTTATTTGAGTAATAGTTAATTGTCCCGGATATTTATCATCAACACATAAATAACTGATTGCTACACAAGACAAGACTAGTTTAGGTTATGTTTTTTCAAAATTGACAGCTGTCAAAATAGTTCTGATACAATCGACAAATTATTAGGCCTATATAAAAGTAGTTTGTTTTTAAAAATGGACTGCACTTTGTACGGTTTTACACTGAAATGACAACAGGAATTATTGGAGCGGGTGTCCTAAGTTAATTACGACCTAATTATAATGGTAGAAAAAAATTAGTTGCCGAAGAGGGTTTAAGTTCATAAAAAAAAAAAACCTTGCATCAGCCACTTTATTTTATTTTTTAAATTATTTTTTGTTTGTGTGTGTGAACAACATTGATTTATTTTATGTGTTATATAACAACATTGGAATATAACAGTAATAAATCAATAATCAGCACTTAGGATTATTCTGTCATAGAAATAGTCACAGAATGATGAACATCACAAATGTCGGAATATTTTTTCCAAATTAGTCTTGCATGTTGAGTAATATCAAACTGAAAACGTTGGAAATTGAATGTTTTTAAACAAAACATTTTATCACCAATAGGGTCGGATTTAGACCTTGGTGGGACCTGGAGCACTTCAGGTTCGGTGACCCCCCAAAACAGAAATCAAATTACATGACAAGCATACAATGAATGAATCAAACTAATTTCATAATTATTACTTTTTTTTAATAAAGGAAGTCCTTAGTCTCTGGGGAGCTCTCTGGCAGAGTAGCCGGGGCAATTGCCCCCTTTGTCCCCTTATAAATGAGGCATTGATCACCATGTCATCCATGCCAGTGGAGGAACTAAGGAGCTCAGGGCCGCGCCTCCACCACCCCCTCAATTATGCGATTTAAATAACATTTTTACTCTTTTTTTTTTTTAATCTTAAAGAATCTGAGGATTCTTTAGGCCCCCTTCTAAATAGATTTTCTGGATCCGCCACTGGGTGCAGTATATAGTTTTTAAGCGTTTTGTTGCTACGGGTATTATGACTTTCTGTTTCTATAAAGGATATATAGATTGTACCATATGCATGTTTATATAGTTTCAATAGTTAAAACACGGTATTTACTGTTAATATTTATTAATATATATTTTATAGCATTGTTTTTCTCTGTGGTGTGTCCATGGACGTCCTAAATTGAAAATAGTATTTTGTTTTTGATTTTGCTTTCTTTATGTTGAAATTAATTGCTTTAATGTATTGTCATGTTAGCATTGTAACTTCAAGCTTTGTTAAGCTCCGTAACAATGGAAGATCTTGCATACATACATAGATATATGGAGCCCGAGGGGCCCTCGGAATTTTGCAATTTAAATAACATTTATTTTTTATTTTTTCAATTTACTTATTATTTTTAACGTTCAAGAATCCGAGGAATCGGCATCGTATTATTATTGCCCTCCATCCTACCCCAAAGAATTGTCATAATCCGCCACTGCTACCTATCATCAATTTCTGTTCTCAAACACTAACTACAATCCCAGCCACATCATTAATAGACTTGTTTTTGTTCTGCCTTTGATAAACCAGTGGTGGACCACTAGTTGGTGTAAGTGGTATACACTCACTCTAAGTTGGAACCGATACTGACATTAAAAACCCCATGCTTCGACTGAGATTCGACCCCAGTATCTACCAACCACAAGTCAGATAGCTTAACCACTTCGCCACCGGGGCCAGTAGCAAGGGCTAATATCGCTTCCTGAAGGTGTGGGGTGGGTGGGAGTGGGGGAATATCCCCCCTGTTCAAAACGTGGGGTACGTAGCATCTCTCTGTCCAAAACGTGGGGCGAAATGTCCCCCATCCTATCTGGTAATTTCTGATTCCAGTCGGTTGTCCACAACAGGAATACCAAAGTATGTGGTATGTGCTGTCCTATTTATGGGAAAGTGCACATTAAGGAACTTTACTACTGATTGAAAACTATTGCACAGACATTTCTCCACATTTTGGTGTCATTTCTATTTTGATAAAATAATTTATGTGATTTATACAAAGTTTGATATTGCGCAAATTGTATTTAAAAAATCAATTAAAAAATCATTAAAATGTACATATTATGCATAATTATGAGTATGTAAATAAGGTAATGATCACGATTTTTGAATTCATGTATTCAGATTGACACCAGTTTTACATTTCGATTTTCAAAATTACCAAAGATATGGCAGAAATAGTGTTTTTGGTGTTATGAGTAAATTTTGCCTGTTACTATGGAAACGGCTCAGAAAAACAATCGTTTTGGTAAACAAGACACCTTGAGGAATAAGAAAAAATAGGTTGGCTTTTGTTCTACGCTGGGAAGGGGTTACTCCTATTTCTAACACTCTTTTCAGCACTGCGAGGCTAGACTAAAACATTCTGAGACATTTTTAGTCATATTCATTGCCATAAAAATATATATGTGGAGTTTCGTCTTCATATTTTTGTTTTATTTTGTACGCATATTTTTTTCATTATTATTTATTGCTGTTACCTTATTTCAATATCATTATTTTGCGATTCTTTTGTCTCGTAATTATAATGTCATTACCATATTCCTATTATTTTAGTTTTTCGTTGTATGTAAATCCTATATTTGTTAACTTTAATATTAAATATGTACAAAAATATCTTGTTTTTGTGAAACATGTTTGAGAATTGCCCTATGGACAGCTAACATTAATATAAATGTGTAAAAGATTTTGAGCTGAACTCTTGTTCAGAAAAAAAAATTGAAACTTTCCACTGTGAGCATAATATCACAGTTACAGATAGTAATGTCTAACCCGATGTCAGTTGTCATAAATTTGAAATCTGTTAATAACTGAATATTTGATGAACCTGTAAAAGACAAGAAAAAGTAAATACTAATATACAAACACAACATAAAAGGCACTGGTCTTAATTTAATGAACCTATTTTGATCGTCTCTTTCTCTCTCTTACCATCTCTCTCCCTCTTTCTCGCTCCCTCCCCCTCTCTTTCTCTCTCGTACTATCTCTCCTTCTCTCTCTTTCTATCTCTCTTCCTTCTTTCTCTTACGAATTCTCTCTCTCTCGTTTATGGCTATATAGTTGTAATTTAATCATATAAAATAACTTTGCTAAGAAATGCGATATTAATGTAAAGTTGTTTGAATAAATACAGAGAAATATCACAGGTAATATTCTGGAAATATTTCTAGATGTAGAGTTTATGACGACTGCCACCGGTAGACGTGATATTATGTGTTTAATGAGATTGTAACTTTTATTTTGAAAGGCTTGAGAAGAAGGGTGCCAAATGAGTGAACTGTACGCAAGTTGTCTAAACACATGAACTTTACGCAACAGTTGTCTAAACACATGGATGAACTGTACGCAACAGTTGAAAACATATGAATGAAGGGTACGCAACAGGTGTCTAAACACGTGAATAAAGTGTATGCAACTTGTCTAAACACGTGAATGAAGTGTAAGCTACAGTTGTCTAAATACATGAATGAAGTGTACGCAACAGTTGTCTAAACACGTGGATGAAGTGTACGCAACAGTTGTCTAAACACGTGAACTGTACGCAACAGTTGTCTAAACACGCAAATGAACTGTACGCAGCAGTTGTCTAAACACGTGGATGAAGTGTACACAACAGTTGTCTAAACACGTGAATGAAGTGTACGCGAGAGTTGTGTAGGCAATGAAGGGATTGCACTACAAGTTCTGTATTACTATGTAACCAACACGTCTTGAACATGGGAAAGGAATGTGTGAATATGCCGAAACGTGTTTTTGGTTTAGATACAGATTATCAGAAAATAGCTGGGGGTTTTATTACATTTTATTTATTTATTTTTTTATTATTGGTTTGTTTGATTTTGTGGGCTTTTTTTTTTTTTTTGGTTGGGGATGGGGAGGGTGCGGGTTGATGTAGGTGGGGTTTTTTAAAAGAAATTTATTGCAATGCAATATAGATTGAAGCTACAGGTAAGGTCTAATCTGAATGGCTAATTTTCTGTTAAGAACTCGCTGTAAGATATAAGTATGAAAACCTAGAAGAAACTAATTTTTTTAGCTCTCACATACATGTAACTCTATCTATTACCTTATCCAAATCGTGGTGGATGCAAATGATTGAAGTTTGTAAAATCTTTTATCGAACTATTGAATATAATACAGTAATATTTGTAACGGAGATAATTCTGTTTAAAATGATAACGTTTCAGAATTGATATTTTGCTCTACCCAGATAACAAAAGAAAGCATCTATTACAACCTTAGGGCGTTTCCAGTTTAAATTACATGGGGGATGGCGGTCAGAACGCATATGTATTTATTTTACGTTGGTCCTTGGTAGAAACCCAAATTTATGTGGGTGGTGGGTTGGTGAAAGAAATTATAAATTATAATTACCTTGGTACTAGGTCTGTGACCACCGGCAATAAATAAATTATGCGGCGAGGGGTCATTTTGGTATCAAATTCATGTGTATATTAACCTTGGAAGGTGGTCATGAGCATATTTTATAAAAGTAGGTGGGGGTGAAAATTTAATGTTTTTATATAGGTGGTACCCTAAAACATTAAAGGCGTTCTTCCTCACCCCCTCGTATAAATTTAACTGGAACAGCCCTTAATTCGCAAATATAAACAGTTTTTCAGATTAATTTTACAGATATCCAGTAAGTGGTTTAAGCATAGAGGTATTTAATACAGTGGCACAAAAATAAAACAATTTTGAATACATTCTTGCATTTTATAACAATAACCATTCACATATCACGATTCCAGGCCTGGTAGGATTTAATGCTTTATGAAAAGTTGGATGTATTTTGAACTTTGACCCTGGTGAGAATGCTATTTTATTGACTGCTACAATTCCCCCCCAGTCCTATTCATCCATCACATCTGGACCCCACCCTTTCAGAAATCCTGCATCCGTGCCTGAAATAAACTGATGTAACATCGCTTGTATGCACGTGTATTATATGTGACAGATAGAGAGATTGGTACCTAGCCGTGTCAAAGAGATAATTTTATAATGTTTTGAAAAGAATCATATGTTTACAATTCGCTTAGATTACTGATGTTAATTCTTCATATACGCATGTTTCATGTTTAAGTGTGGATAGTTGATAAGTATTTTGTAAACTGGTTTTCACAGACAAGAGGACACCAAAATATGTGCAATAACTATATCGTTGTGGTAACACGGTCTGTTTTGATATTTTGCTTTTATTAGACTAACGTTACATTATATCTATATCTATATCTATATCTATATCTATATATATATATATATATATATATATCAACTCAGTCTGGTTTTAACATACGCAATATTTTTCAATGATTTCTACACAAATTAAAACGTTTATTAACTTTTAAAAAAACATTTATCTTTTGACTGTATCCAAAATGATATGCCGTTCGCTAGGTCTTTAATATAATTGGTTGACATAATTATATCGAGTTAGTATCATCCTTGGAAATGAAATTAAAGATACAATATTATATAATATAGTAGAAATCTTCATGTATACTCTGTATTTAGGGTATGGTCATTAACTTGTTATATATTTGAATTGTCTGAAAAGTTTTCTTGCTACATGTTGTGCAATATTTTCGTTGAAATGAGATGAATGAGTAAACATACATATATAGTATTGTTTCTATATAACGTATCATGTATAGTGATGTATTGTTTCTATATAACTATATTTTGTGTGAAGAACTGAACTTGATAAGATGACAGCTCTTTATGTGTGTCAGTAGTTAAATAAACACCTTCACAATCAAATACTTAACTTTTCTTTTCATTGATACCAAGTTCTTAAACGTATTTGTGTAAGTTCTTAAGACACGTAAAAAAAAAAATTCTTTCGAGAGCGGGATGCGAAATTGTTTTTCCCATGAGTTCCGGACACCCATCTTAGCTCATTTGCATATCTTAGCTCATTTGCAGTTGTCCAAAAGTTCATGGTATACTTGATTCTGTACACGTGATTTTGCTTAAATTTTGGACTATTTTACGATTAGCGTAGGTTATAATCAAGAAGCCAGTGTAGTCCCGTTGTAATTGTGTGATAAAAGCAAACCACCTAGTTAAATATCTTGGTTATATCATATTTTACAAAAGAAAACCTTTGATGGCACTCTGAGAAATTGCTATGATGGTCGACAGAGACGCCATTTTGAATATTTAATGATGTAAACTTAATATCAGTCCACAATTGTTATTGTATCTAATTAACGTTGTAACATGTGTAATTATAGGTTTATACGGTCGAGAAATCCATTTCTGGCATTTATTTAGACAGAACGCACACCATTTAGGAGGTACTATTTAGTATATGCTGAATTTAATATTTAAAAAAATAAAAATTCTACAGCAAGTGTCACGAAAAAAAGGTCCCATGGTAATTTGGTGATGAAAGCAAACCACCTATTTAAATATCATGTGTACATGATATCTTACAAAAAGAACTTTGATGGGCTCTCCGAGAAATTGTTCTAATGGTCGCCAGTGACGCCATTATGAATATTTAATTAGGTAAGTCAATCAGTTAAAAACTGCTAATTTTATTCCTCTGAAAATTTGTGTAATATGTGTAATCATATGTTTATGAGGTCACGAAATTCACGTGCACCATTTAAAAACTACTATTTAGTATATGCCGAATTTAATACAAAACTTCACTTTTTTCTACAGCAAGTGTCATGAAAAAAATGGGAATTTGGTGACGAAAGCAAACCACCTAATCAATTATCTTAGGTATGCCCTATATAACAAAATAAAAACTTTTTTGGGATTTAGAAATTGCCGAGATGGCCGACATAGTCGCTATTTTGAATATTTAATAAGGTAAACTAATATCAGTTTAAAACATTTCTTATATGTATTTACACCGAAGATACAGCATTCAAAAGCCAGTATTTGTACATGTTGAATTTAATATAAAAATTAACTTTTCTCTATACGAACTAATAAAAAAAATATAAAATATTTTTATCGTGACTTTGATTTGAAAACAAAAGGCAATAGCTTGCCTACATATGCATAAAAGTTTTTCACTTATCTACCTATTTATTTCAATCATTAGGGAGCAAAATTGCATTGGGTTTTGTCATAAAAGCTACTGTCCTGAGATTCCTGGCCTTGTCTATGAGGAATCACCTGAGCACAATAAATAAATCTGACAACTTTTTCACAACTGTCTCTTTTAAATGTACTACTAGCGTTACCAATTTCAGTATATAATGAATTGCCAGAATAATGTCTCATACTATACGTGATCAGCTCTTTCTTGTGAAATCAATATTCTTAATTATATATGATCACTGGAAACCTCTCAATACTTGTCATATTTACCACATTCATCCCGTTTACCTATTAGATTCATCTTCGCTACATTGTAACTTTTTTTATTCACCCTCTTCCATTAGCATTACAATTTAATCTGTTGATCCACACATCGGTACGGGATGCAAAAACTAAATTATTGTCCTTTGTAGGTCTTATGGATTTGCCGACCACAATACTGGTACTACCAGTTCAATAAAAGAGGTTTTTTTAAAAAAGTGTCAGACATGTCATGTTTACACACTATTGCCAAACATCCCTTGCAAACATTGATCAAGGTATTATATTTTTATTTCTATTATTATGCTAGGTCATCAAGTCAATTAAAAAGATTGTTTTTTTCTTCGAATCACCCGTTGGTCACGTCCAACATGGGACATGATGTCAACCATAGGATTGGAACTCTCCAGTTTTAAAGGCATAGTCTCATGGAATTTAAGGGGCAGTGTGGTCTAAATATTGATTAGGGAATGGTGTGGTTATGTGTTGGTGGGTGGGGTGGGATATGGTATTGTTATGTTCTACTCATAGATCAAGGAACTCTTGTATTTCACGGTATATTTAGATCCGCTATTGTTTTATTTTCTCAAAGGAATGTACATTCCACTCATAGATAAAGAAAACTATGTAGTTGATGAATATTTTCATACTATATTGTGTTATTTTGTCACAAGTATCAACGCTCCATTCAAAGATACAGGAACTCTTATAGTTGACTGAATATTTACATCATGTATTGTGTTATTTTGTCACAAGTATCTACGATCCACTCAAAGATACAGGAACTCTTGTAGTTAACTGAATATTTACATCATGTATTGTGTTATTTGGTCATTGGTATCTGCATTCCACTCACAGATACACTCTTTTAGTTGACTGAATATTTACATCATGTATTGTTTTTTGTCATTGGTATCTATATTCCACTCACAGATAGAGGATCTCTTGTAGATGACTGAATATTTACATCATGTATTGTGTTATTTTGTCATTGGTATCTACATTCCACTCACAGATACAGGATCTCTTGTAGATGACTGAATATTTACATCATGTATTGTGTTATTTTGTCAATGGTATCTATATTCCACTCACAGATACAGGATCTCTTGTAGATAACTGAATATTTACATGAAACAATAACAGCTTTTATATGTGGTAAACATTTCTATAAACAGGTTTTCTAAACCACAAAAATAGAAAACAATCCATCTTAGTCTTTCGAAACCTCGAAATGTTTTCAATCCTGAAACTATAAACATTTCCAGTTATACAGTATTTGTTTTTCCTTTTGAAACATTATAGATACAATGGGTTATGAAGTCAATATACTAGTATGTATTTTTCAACTATTTATAGAAGACTTGAGTTATTATGTAATGAGTTGACAACAGTAAGAAAGTGCATATTATTATTTAGGTGTGAGATTACACCTGTCAACTGAAATTACAGCGTATGGGTGCAATCGCACCTGAAAAACAAAGGTCTGATGTACATGTATGAATACATGTGTTACGTATCACATTGTCTGGACTTCAATTGCATGCAGTTTGTATAGTATTAAAATGTGTTTCAATAGTTTTTAAACTATATACAAATATAAGTTTAAGCTGTGACCTTCGTAGGAAAAAATAGCTTTTGCTTGAAAATTATTTGCAATTTCTGTTCACTTCTTTCTAATAACTTCATCACTTTCTCCTAGTTCTAAAATGTCTTAGTGAGATTTAAAAAATAACAATGACATAATCTCTAAAACTGTCATGTTTAAAATAGGAAGACAACCCACACTGTGTAATAAATAACCTACTCGACACAATTATGGATTCTCTGCACCTCTTGAAATTAATGTTGTCGGTCGTGAGCTTTACACGAAGAAAGATAATCTGTATTTGCTTATTGCTTATATACCATTCTGTGACTAAATCTATTACAAAGAACAGCCAGACAATATGGAACAACCAGCTAAACACATCAACTGTTTGATGTCAGTAAAAGATCAGAGCTTGTACTTGAACATATCTTTTCTGCTTCTTATCTCAGCAAGAGCCTGTGTTCGAGTCTCTAAACATGGCTTGACAGGAAGTTCAAGAGTAGAAGAGTTTTCAAGTTCACAAAGTCCAATGGAACGGAGGAGAGATTCCTCGCCAGTTCGTAAAAATGGGTTGTACTTCTTTTCTTCTCCAATGGTAGATGGACACTGGAAAAGAAAACAACAAAATAGTAATACAAACTGAACCAAATTTAAAATGTTTTATCTTTTTGTAATATTTCTCACCTTAGAGTAGATTAATACTAACTTTAAAATTATGTATGGCCTGAAATGAAATTTCCTAGCCTTTAGATTGAAAAGTGCTTATTTAAACATTGTTGGAAATTACTTTAAAATTAAAATTTTTGACAGCAATAGAATTTTTTAATTTTATTTATTATTTATTACATGGCTGCGGTATAATTTCAATTTTAAACTGAACAAATAAATAATTAAATATTTTTACAATGTTTTCTGATTTATGAGATAACAAATAAAGCAATTAAACTCCCAATGAGTACAAGTTAAAGGCTTGCAAGCAAAGCTCTCCAATTTTATTTCTTTTTAGAGATACATTTTTGGTACACATTTTTAAATTAAACATTAAAATTATATTTTTAAATAAAAGCTGGCCAGAAATGAATTTTATATTTATTCCATTTTGTTAAGATCCATTTTAACAATGTTTACAATTAGTATTATTTTAACTATCTACTTAAATATTAAATATAAATATTAGTGTTGGTACTTTTTACTAAGTAGGGTTGGCTAGAACTACTTACTGTTGGCAATCTGTTTTCTCGTTGACTTTTTACCCACTCAAATTTGTCCTGTTAAAAATAATTACAATATATAGTTACTATTATCGAAACACAATGAAAAGGAAAAATATATTAATTACATAACCATATTTTTCATGCTCCATTCACCATTCTTGGATGCAAGATTTCTGAAAGCGCGGGTTCCAAATGTGATGGGTGAATAGGACTTGAAAAATGGTTTAGTTTCATGTACTTCCACTCAGAAAATATATATAAAAACAAAATTCTAGAAAAGGGGTGGGGGGATGGGGGGGGTGGGAGTCCGGACCCTCTGGATTTGTATATAACAATGCAACTCGACATTGTTATGGAAAAATGCAGTTTCTCTAATACAGATTGTGACATGAGTATAGAAATACAACACAAAGCATTGATTGTTTAATGACACCTTAGCACAATGTTTACTCAGCAAGAATTCGTTGTTATATGTCAGAATGATGTCCAATAGCAGACGATAAAATAAAAATTAATGTGCTCTAGAGGCGTCGGTAAATAAAACAAACTTTACTTCGGTGTTAAACATATGGTATTCAGGATTCCTAGTCTTCAGAGAAAACTACCAGATAGGCTATTCTTAACAACTAGCAGCAAGGGATCTTTTATATGCACTTTGACAAAGATAAGATGGCACATACCATGGGTCTTAAATAAGTAGTGGACCTCTGGCTAGAATGAAAAATAGATTACGAATAGCACCCGAGTTGAATGCTCTGTTGCAGTTCAATGTATGTTTATACCCAATGAGATAAATGATATATTAACAATAATTA
This sequence comes from Symmetromphalus regularis, assembly GCA_032355785.1. Lineage (NCBI taxonomy): Eukaryota > Metazoa > Mollusca > Gastropoda > Neomphalida > Neomphalidae > Symmetromphalus > Symmetromphalus regularis. Next base: position 4,665 of record JAULBS010141825.1, on the reverse strand, counting down.
AAAATTACTTGAGCATCTGTGTTTTCTTTCTCAAGATGGACTGAAAACTCCAAGTTGTCATATGCATATTCATGACCTGTAATGTAAAAAGACATCCACTAATGTTAACCAAATAATAATACAATATTAATTTTTAAAATAATAAAAAATAGAACCAATATAGACAGACAGACAGACATTTTATTAAAGTCTCACCTTATGTACACTAGGTTCCAACTAGACATTAAAAAACAGAATTTTTGAACACTATTTAAAATATCGTAATTCATATTCTTCGTTAAACAAACTTGTTAAAAATCTTAAATTAAAACGTAAGTCATTGTACTTTGCACTCTTGAGTGGGTTTGGGTATGGTGTGGTTATGTGTTGCTGAGTGGGTTGGGGTATGGTGTGATTATGTGTTGGTGAGTGGGTTGGGATATGATGTGGTTATGTGTTGGTGAGTGGGTTGGGGTATGCTATGGCTATGTGTTGGTGAGTGGGTTGGGGTATGGTGTGGTTATGTGTTGGTGAGTGGGTTGGGGTATGATGTGGCTATGTGTTGGTGAGTGGGTTGGGATTTCATGTGGCTATGTATTGCTGAGTGGGTTGGGATTTTGTGTGGCTATGTGTTGGTGAATGGGTTGGGTTATGGTGTGGTTATGTGTTGGTGAGTGGGTTGAGGTATGATGTGGTTGTGTGTTGGTGAATAGGTTGGGGTATGGTGTGGTTATGTGTTGGTGAGTGGGTTGGGGTATGGTGTGGCTATGTGTTGGTAAGTGGCTTTTGTATCTATAAATCTATTACAAAATACAAGTATTATGATTTTAAATCTATATCACGATGTACACATATAAAAATAGAAAATTTGCCGTTCCTGGCCAAATCAAAACATCATCTCCTAGATTAAATATTTTGTCAAGAGATCGTAACATGGTGCTGGACGGGCCTTCAAACATTCGACCTGTAATGTAAACAAAATTATTATTTTTAAATATTCAATCTGTAAAATAAGATATTTCTTCTTAAATTAATTTTTATATAAAAATTCATTAAATATAACATTCAAATCAGAACTTTAAAAAAGAAGTTGCCCAACGGGGGAACGGGTCGAACGTTTGCCATTCTGCATTAAAATAGACACATCGTTGACAGCCATATTCAAACTAAGGTTCCACCAAAATTATGTGTTTATTCCACTTGGCTAAAATAATGAATACTTGAACGCACGTGCAAGGCATACTGCACACGTACAGTCTGTGCACTCGCCAGGTTGAAAAATGAGGCTCTCAACGGGGTAGCATTATATAACAAATGGTTATTTTCCGTTAAATTAGTATTTTGACTAAGAGACGTAACAAAAACCCATTACTTTATTACCCCCAGAACCACTAACGTTATATATTTGATTCATATTTTATAATGGTGTATTTTAAGTAGAGGAATGATCCTCGTAACTCTCCATTCCTGAAAAATAATGGGACTCGGCCCTGGCGGGCCTCGTCTCCATTATATTTCTGTAATGGAGCGATGATTCAATAACTGTTCATTACTAAGAGTTACTACAGTTCCACAGTAAATATTTAACACTACTTATTACATACAGACATTACATTTACATACTTAATATTATATTACTATAACAATAACATCATTGTGACAATACACAGAAATGCATAGCAATCAATGAATAAAATAAAGGAACTTGTGGAGACAGCTACCGTCCATCGACACCGTGAACCAGCTCGTTATCCGACTTCGCTAAACAAACAGGATGGTAAAATGTGGAATAAAATTTGTAGTCAATCCTTCCTTTTTAGAGAGCAACACAGATTACCGAAAATAACGGAATTTAACATCATAGTTTGTAGGTGCCCAAAATGGGAGCATCTATGTTCAAACATTTCAGCACTGTTGTGTTTATACAACTTACACTTGTTGTTATATTATAGGTTATTTATAATAGCATATTTTAAACACTTTTAAATTACTATAAACACGACCTCTAATGGTGTATTTTAAGAAGGGGAACGATCCTTGTTACGCTCCATTTCTGAAAAATTATCGGTCTCTGCCATGACGGGCCTCATCGCAATTATATTTTTGGGAATAGAGAGTTATTCGTTTATTCCCCTCAACATAAAGACCCAACTTTATGACTTTTAATCTGCTACAATCACCAAATTATTGCGTTTCTGATCATGCTTCTTTATATCGGTGAAAAGAGTATACCGTAAAGAGAATGTTATAAAACATTTATTACAAAATAAGTTTTGGGTACCATTTGAAAGATTCAGCAGTGCTTTTCTTGTTTTCTTAAAACTAAACCTGATGTAAATGAACGTGCTTCAATCAGGTAAACCTGATGTAAATGAACGTGCTTCAATCAGGTATTCACAGACAATAAGGAATAAGGTCTGTATTTTTAATTGTTTATTTGCATAATTCAATTGAATGTTATCATTAGATGACTCACCATCCGTTTCCAAAAACATATATGTAGAAAAAGAAACCTTTTGCGTTACTGCCTTTCACCTCAGCTTCTCCGTTGCTGCCTTCTCCATTACTTTCTGCGTTCTCGCCTACCTGAGAAGATGGAGGTGGGTTTTCAGTCTCAATTGCATTACCGGCATTTGCTATCTGATTGTCGGTGCACTTGATGTTGTCACCGCCGATATTCTTGACAAGAAGTTGGACCCTGTCAATTTCAACACCCCACTTGTCAGATTTCTCCGCCTTTACTTCGATAGTGTGCAGACCTGACGAAAGTTTCACACTCCCTGTTATTGAATTCTCATTGGTTTGTATAACATTCCATAAGTTACCACTTTTCAGTTTATGTTCTGTCTGTATCATTCCGACTCGCTTCCCATCAAGGGATATGGTGAGGTTGTCGAGAGGGCCGTCGTTGGAATATGCTACCTTATCGATGGCCACGTCAAATTCTTTTGGTAAACAGAAATACAACTTAATGGATTCTCCTGGATAGAGATGGAGATTCGTTTTGTTGCTTGCATTTCCCCGATAGACAACCCGGTTCACTTCATATCCTTGATTCAATGCATTTTGTTCCGCTTCAATACTGACAGGGCTGGAACTACTATATTCTATTACCACTGCTATGAATAAAAGCAACGATGCCAACTTTCCGAACGTCATGCTGATTGCGATAGAAAAGTTTCGCATCAGCATCATTTATATAGCAGTTGATGACATATACAAACACAGAAATAGATGCAACAGATGCAGCCATACATACATGTTTTAGAACAATTTAAATTCAAATTGTAGAATATTTACGACTAATGTCTACAATACTGCATGTCCTGTGCTGAAAGATCAGTTTCAGTGACGTATTCAAATGGGAATTCAATAACAAAATCCGTTGGTGCTGTAAATGTAATATCCACAAAAATGTTATAATACTTTTAAGTTTAATAATTACATACAGGTACCTGGAAATTAATTAAGCACCACCCAATTTATATTATCACAAAAATATAATTATCTGTGGTAGCCAGGTAATATTAATAATTTAGAGATAATGTCCTTTCCCACGCTCCATACTGTCGTTTCTTTATCCTCGGGAGTCAAGAACCCGAACAAATAGCACGTGTAGAAAACTACACACACTCGCGGAAATACCTAGTTTTTGTCCTATTAAGTTTTATGCTTGTTTTTGGAAAATAATGTTCTTTTTGTGCTTAATAAGCGTCTAATAGTTCGTCGAACACTGTCCATTGCCACTACTGGAATGAATAATGCTGATTGTCATGCATGGAAACTGGTCGTCAATTGGGTCGGAATCATACTGTAATTAGTCGACTCGTACAAAAACAGCAAAAAACCAATGATGTCAAGGACAGGAACCGTCCAGGATAACCTCGTAAAACATCTCTATGAGAAGACAAGGCGTTGTTAAAGGAATGCTGAAGTCTACAGGCAAGGGCGAAAATCCGTTCCTGAAAGTGGGAGTGGGGCAGAACATACCCTGTCCAAATAGTGGGGGGACGGACCATCCCACTGTCTTCCTCCACCCCACCCCCCGTTTGATGCCATTATAGACCCCCTGTGTACTTCAGTGTGACTATATTTGATAAGTATTACATTTGATACAATAAAGAGAAATATTAGTAAAGATTATTATTTAGGCATTTTAATTTAAGTTTTTCGAAGCAAAATGTGGGGAGTTAATTACATAGGCATCCTCCCCTGTCCAAAAAGAGTGGGGACGTGTCCCCTCGGGATTTACAACCATGCATAAAAGAAAAGTTATTGTTAAAAACGATGGTGCCAAACTGACATGACGCGAAGTATAATACAAGATTTGGTAACAAACGTCAATTTTTTACTTCTTTCTGTCGTTATAACAGAAAATTTAATAATTATAATAGCAACGATGGCATAGAACCAATTCTGTTGCTATAACATTTAAGTGGAGCGTATTTCGGCTGAAATATCTATTATTATATCTAGGTTGCGACCTCTAACAACCATCATCTTCCGGTCAATAGCGATTTAACTGACGTTTTTGGGATAATGTGCAAGGATCCACTGTTTTCCATGCCTCAGCCTCTAACTCCGGCTATCCATTAGATCCAGCGCTTGTCCATCATCTTCCGGTCAATAGCGATTTAACTGACGTTTTTGGGATAATGTGCAAGGATCCACTGTTTTCCATGCCTC
>JAULBS010141815.1:0-12674 GCA_032355785.1 Symmetromphalus regularis | reverse complement strand
CACACACATACATATATATATATACGCAAGCACGCACGCACACACACACACACATATATATATATATATACGCAAGCACGCACGCACACACACACATATATATATATATATATATATATACGCAAGCACGCACGCACACACACTCCTAAACAAAACACATACACAAACCTTTTAAAATTATACAGTACATTTATTTTTGTAGTGGCGATATTTATAACAATTCAAAATGAGCAGGCATTCCAAAGATACAATTTTTTCAAGCTATGTTTAAAGTAATGAAGTTGAAGATAGAATCCTCCATCTGGGTTATTTCCAATACTAGAATCCTTTTCTGACGTTGATAAAATGTTGTTTTTGACAAACATTAAAAAAATTAAACAGACACAGTTTTAAGGAGCTATGCTTAAAATGGATACCAGATACATACAATCAGTTTGAACGTTACTTCTCGTCAGTAACCCCTCTGTGGTGTTTTGTAGCGATCTTCTTACAGGTGTCTAGTTTTAAGCAATCAAAGCTTCAGGCAGATCTCTATTTGTGAATACACTGACGTAGAGACATCTGGGAAGAGTTATTAGTAGTCTAGTGATGAAAGGTCATTCTACCTCTTGATAGGAAAATAAAAATCAACCAGTGTAACGCGGTCAATAGAACAGTGGAAATAATTCTTAGAGAATAAGTAAACTTTAGTTTAATGACACCCCAACACAATACGTAATCATCACAACAAATAGTCCACTACTGGAAGATAGAAAAAACACATATGGTTTATACTATAGTGTGTCTGGGAAAGCGAATATAAACTATTTTATATGCACGTTTTCTATAGATATTGCAGTATAGTGATGGAAACGATTAGTGGATTAATAGTTTTCTACATGAATTCCCATGTACTGCTGTTTATAACGAAAACGAGTGAGGTACGATTTAAAACACACGAGTGTGGTATTCTATTTATTAAACAACATATACAAAGCACAAAGCAGCCAACTAAATGAGAATACACTTGTAAGTTAATTTAACTATAGTTGAATTGGTTGCCAATTTCCTTGGCATCAGTGCATCATTTGGTCATCGGCCAGTAAAGTAGCTCGTGCAGTTGGTTGGCAGTTTCTTTACACCTATGACGAAACACCTGATCACGTGACTGAAGTTAATGAACTGTAAACTATTAGTGTTGTACGCTAGTGGATAAAATGAAAACATATGGATATTTCTCCCACCACGATATAATAAATGTTCTGTGTATTTATATCAAACAACACAATATCTTTTTATTGTTATTTTCAGGTTTGTTGCCATACGCTACCCGCTAAAGGCGAAGTCACTATGCACGATGCGACATGCTCAGATATTGGTGGTGTGTGTTTGGGCGCAGTCCTTCATAATGGCCTTACCCATTATATTCGGCAGAGTAAGTACAAACAAGATACGTTATACTGCTTATTTTAAGACTGCCTGGACGTATTCCAGTGAGTTTAATTTACAAACAATTTCTGTATTTTAGACCATATGTGGATCTAGAAGATGGTTCTGCCACCCATTTATATTTCCCCCCATTATATTTTAGTGATAATTAACTATTAAACTCCCCTCCAATGTTTAAAATCATAAAACTGTATTTAGACAATCCATCTTCCAAATAGCCTGCTTCCACCCCTGTAAATGGTCATGTTGATATATTTTTAATAACTAAATCTCGGATAATAGAGAGCGTGGTGGTTGGGTAGTAAAGAAGAAAAGTGTGGGAGGGGGAGGCTATACATAAATGTATTTTCTTCCGAAATGTTGAAGTTTGGATTGTCTAAACATGATTTCATGATTTGTAAAAAACTCTAATAATTTTAGTGATAAAGATTTACTCGGGAGCTACGAACATATGATTATGTGAAAAATATCCAATAACCATTGTACTTGTTATTGACACATCAACTATATTTCCCAATTATAAATGCCTATGTTATGTACACAGTTTTTGAGGCATCCTAACCATGCATTAAAGAACACACAGAGTAACATGGATCCGCTAATTGACTTCCCATTTTTAGAATCTAAAGGTTACTCATCTGACTTATCTGCCAGAGAAGCGTGACACTTATTTATGCAGTTAGTGAATGTTTTATTTGTGATATCATTTGCTATTCGCCTGCTAGGTGGTATTTCACATGATAATTTAAAATTAAAACGTTATCAGATTGTATATTATTGTTCTAGTAAGATTGCTGCGTTTAGTACACTGTTTACACTTCAGTGCAAATATGAAGGTATTTAGTAAATGTTAAAGAGCGCCGTGCAATCAGTTGGCATGACTGGGAGTCAGAGTGATTGGCTCGAGTTATATTGATATGTGGGTGATGTTGACAAATTAGGGCATGTAAACACTCACCCTTCAGTCTGTAAACAGATTCACGATAACTTCACATGTCGGACAGTTAGAACAAACTGTTACCTTTTATTTTTAGCACTTTGTATTTAAAAACCGCACACCGAGATAACGTTCCTTTCATAAATATAAACGATATTTTCATGGTTATTGGCTGGTACATCATCATTATCGTCGTCGTCATCATCATCATCATCAGTGCAATTATCGTCATCTTCTTAAGTGATCGTTATAATTATCGTCATCATCATCATCATCTGTGCATTGATCGTTATAATTATCGTCATCATCATCATCACCATCATCAGTGCCTTGGTCGTTATAATTATCGTCATCATCATCATCACCATCATCAGTGCCTTGGTCGTTATAATTATCGTCATCATCATCTTCATCATCATCATCAGTGCCTAGGTCGTTATAATTATCGTCATCATCATCATCAGTGCTTTTGTCGTTATAATTATCGTCATCATCAGTGCCTTTGTCATTATAATTATCGTCATCATCAGTGCTCTGGTCGTTATAATTATCGTCTTCATCATCATCAGTGTTTTGGTCGTTATAATTATCGTCATCATCATCATCAGTGCCTAGATCGTTATAATTATCGTCATCATCATCATCAGTGCCTAGATCGTTATAATTATCGTCGTCATCATCATCAGTGCCTAGATCGTTATAATTATCGTTGTCATTATCATCTTCATCAGTGCCATGGTCATTATAATTATCATCCTAATCATCATCATCATCAGTGCCATGGTCATAAATATCGTCGTCATCCTCATCATCAGTGCCATGGACATTATAATTATCATCATCATCAGTGTCATAAATATCGTCATCATCCTCATCATCAATGCCATGGTCATTATAATTATCATCATCATCAGTGCCATGGTCGTTATATTATCATTGTCATCATCATCATCATCATCAAAATCTGGTTCTTCTATAGCCAAGTTTTCTCACCAATATCTTGTAATCATTGTTTTCTAAAACCGCTCAGTTATCCTTTCACTTTATATTGTTCAACGTTTTGTTGTGGTCTTCTCTTTAGATCCACAAGGAAGTGGGCGAGATACGTACAGCCTACTGGTGCCTAAAGGAATGGTCTAAACCCGTATACGCTATAGTGTACGAGATGTATATGCTCATTGTTATGCTGATCATCCCAGGGACACTGATGCTTATCACCTACATGTTCATCTCCGTAGAAGTCTGGAGACTTGCTGGAATCAGAGCAAGTATGAGGTCAGGCAGGTGAGTTCTCAAGAAAAACATTTTGGTAACGTGTCTCTATTCTACTGTCCTTCCCGTATTGGTTTCAGTTCATTAGCTTTTGATATAATCAAGTTTTCTTTCTTTCTATTTTAGTCTGCAACTATATCTTATCTTTTTAGAGCATAGGCATGTCGGCGCCTCTAGCTTACATATGTTGAACTGCTGATAAATTGGCGTTCATAAACAGTTAACTTATCCTATTATAAAAACATGTGAGCTACATTTAACACGTCACTAGAATCTGCTGTATTTCTATTAGACGAAAGTCAGTAGTATCTGAACTATCTGAATCGCACTGATATATCATCAGAAATAATAGGAATCTCTATAGGGAAACTGCAAAATCACACGTATACTCTCTACATTGTCAAAAGTGATAATTTAATATAATAATAAAACAGAAATACTACTACAGTTAAAACATTTTATATCTGTTTATACCAGTGAAGACCATTTTAGACTGCCACTTCGAGAATTGCCACTTTGCCCTGGGTAAGTTGGTTGTACACATTTTCCAATTAAGATTTAATCACCCTGTCCTGGACATACAACTCTGCTTCCTGTGCTGCCTGTCCTGGTCAGAGGTTCGTACTAGTAAGCGAGACGAAAACTACAACCGCCACTATAGTGTAGCTACTCTTATTGATAAGCAGCAAATGATCTTTTATACGCTCTATCCCACAGACAGGATAGCACAAACCATGGTCTTTGATAAAAACAGTTGTGGACCACTGGTCAGTTTAAGTGATATACACCTACCCATTGAGCCCTGCGGAACACTCACGGTGGGTTGATATCAGATTATATCCCAATATCTGCCAGTCGTGACTGTGTTAGTTTAACCTCTAAATGTTAGCTAAATCATTTAAAACCCTATAGTATCACTTTAAGTTTCCTACCAAATCGCATTTTAATTGTTTTTACGACACACTGATTTTTAATCTATTATACATTTTAAAAGTTTAACTGTCGTATATCAATTTATATTCAATATTTATTAAATTGAATATAATTTAATATACTATTTATAAATCAGCCATTTATACGTATTTTATATAAAAAAGATTTTAAATTTGCTACAGAATGAGGCCCAATAGCCTATTTAATGTGTTTTTTTTTGACCTAAGGGTAGTTAAACAAATATTTCTATCGACCTCATTGAGTGGTCTCAATTGCCTATGATAACATGGTGTGAGGTAAAACACTTAGAGTGCGTAATCAGTTACTATCTTGAAAGGTGAAATATTTGATCCGGTGTGGTGCGGCCAGACTAGACTGTCTAATTACCAGAAGCACATTGCCTTCATATCTTGATAAGGTCATAGTTTTTCTAAATGTAATGCTGATGTAAGTGATAATACTTTCCGGCAAATAAATTTTCCGGAGGAACTGCATGAATTATCTTTTGTACAGGGCAGTTATCTCGTTATGGACGTTATCGCTTTCTTCTCTAAAATAAGTTAATATATCATGATATATCCTGGTATCCTAAGAAGAAATAAATATCATAAGCTGTCTAAGAATGTAGTCATGAAGACCTAAAGTGAGGGGCGGCGCAGACGGTATGGCCAACACGGCCATGGCCGTACCACTTTTTTAAATTTTATTATTTCTGCATAAGTAACAGTTCTTCGAAGGCTCGGCTTGGTTGCCTTTGGCAATCTTGAACCGTACCACTATTCTGTACACTGTGCCGACCCTGTAAAGTCAAGGTCAAAGCTGTATATTACATTCGACATGATGATGTGTCATAATACTTTTGTTTATAACCTGTCACAGGTCGGAATAACATGGCATTGCTCTATAATATTTGGTTATGATGTGTAGATAGCAAATGTTGGCACAGAAGGAGTATTGATTAGACGTGCATTTGAACCAAGACCTAGATATTTTCTGTGGTGTGTAGGAAAGTACGTATAAAAGATCCCTTGTTACTTGTCAGAAAGAACAGTCTGTGTGCTGGAAGTGCGTTTCCCATGAAGACCATAAATCGCGAACACCGTCTGTCTGACACCCAATAGTCGCAGAATAAACAATATGCTGATGTGTCATCAAACAAACACTCCGGTCTTTATGTTATACGTGTTAGTGGACCGAATGTTTCTACATGTACTTAGATATACATGTATTTAATGACCCCTAGTACAATAAATCACTGTATATAAGCGAGTTAAAAATGATAGACTCTATAATATAATAAATATCACCATGATATATCATATATAAAAAACATATAAACATATAAAACCGTAGTAATACAAATTAAATATAATAAGAGTGAAAAATAATTTTATTATAGAAACATGTCTGTTTTAAAAAAACATATTGAGTTGTGAGTGGAATTGAAATGATTCCACCACATCCTTATTACCAATTATACCATTTCTAACTTAGTGGAAATGTGACACACAGAGGCGGATCTACTATATAAACAAGAAACTTAAATGTGAAGAGTACATTATAATGTGATGTGTATCTGTGACTATTATTTTCCACTAATTATTTCGTTAACTTTTCTTAAAGCAGTGAAATGTCATAATCATGTATAAAAGCAAAATGTTTATTTTTTCGATAGGGTCATATCAAACAGCCTCCAAGTGCCGCGCAAATCATGTTCTAAGTCTGACTCTGGGGACTCGTCATCCACTCCTCTAAATACTGGAGCTCACGACTCCTCGAGATCCAGGCCTAAAAAAACACACGGAGACGACAAGGAAACAAGAAAACAGGTACGTTATGATATTAGTTTTTTTTGTATCATTCGTTTTCAATACGATATCTAAACTAACGGACAAAAGAAATGATACCAAGGATAATTTAACGATAACTTTGATGAACCACACAAAACCGATGTATAGTAGACTATAAAATATTTTTGGTATCGTTTATTTTGCCCGGTAGTTTATGATTAAAGTGATTGACCCTACAATAAACTTTATAACGCATTTACGTCCTTTCTTTATGGTTAACATCACTTATAATTACTTAGAATAAGAGCCAAAATTAGCTAGGTGAATAAAAGGTGTAACATCTGTCAAAATAAATCTATTGTTTACAGTCAATAATACCTCAAAATATATTTTAGATAAAAACAGTAAAATATATACTTTGAAATCATGGCTAGAGCCTTCAAAAGTACCATTTGTTTTTATGATCTTAATTCCTTAAGTTTAATAGCTAAGACTGTAAGGACACGAAACGATCATACAATAACATGATCGCTGTTGTACCAGTAAGTTACCACTTGGTATGTTCAGGAGAGCGGGCGCTCCCAAACAATTTAACTGGCTACCATCGTCTTCATCCTAAACATGCTAACTATTGTACCATATTGTAATCGCAACCATAATATCGACAGTGAAGATATAATTGTTAAAATGGACGAAACAGGAATCCGTAATTATGTAAGAGATAAAATAATACAGCGTGCTTCTATATTTCAGGTTGTTCTCATGTTGATGATCGTCGTCCTGCTGTTCTTCATCTGCTGGGGTCCTATTACAGTGAACAATGTGTTGACAGCATTCGGAGTGATCGACACACTGCACCACGGCTGGCTTCGACACATGCGGCTTGCCTTCTTTCTCCTCTCCTACGTGAACAGCTGCGTTAACCCGATTGTGTATGCCTTCATGTCCAAGAACTTCAGGCAGTCCTTCAAGTTTGCCGTGTGTGCGTGTATCAAAGGAAAAGCGTTTGTTCGTATGTACCGTTTCAGTAGATCAGTTAACAGCACACGCACATCCGTGATGCACACTAATGGAAGCGTGGTGTATCCCAATGAGCGAGAAAACAACAGTTCGGATATACTAAAACCTATCATGTGTAATGCTGACGAGGAGGTGGAACTCCAGAAAATGTCATAGTGGTGGACTGTGGTCAAAGAGCAATTCAGTATGTTACATACTTATTTGTGTTTGAGTCAGAAGAAGTGAACGATTGTTTGTGGACAGATGGCACCATAGATAGTGGATAATATTCAAACATGCTTGGTTCTGTACTTTTAAAAGTTTAAAGTATGAACTTACAGCTCAAAGTAAATGAAATTTTTTAACCAATATAACTTACAAATCATCCAAATGCAAATATCGTTTGTATTTCAGCCCAGACTTTAATACTTAACCAGCAAGATTGTAGGTCTTTAAATATTGGAATCGAGGCTTAAATTTAAAATCTGTAATACAAAAATGGGTAAACAACTCATATTTTAATTTTATACTCTTAGGTTCCCGTGCCTTTACAGTTTGTATGGAACATTTTAACTTATTGTGTATCTTTAATGTCATACAGACTGAAACAGCAACCAGGTGAACTCTACACTTTGTTTGAATTTTCAGTGCAAAAATTTAAATATGTATTAGAAAGGTACCTGAATGATTACTGTTTAGATTAAACGTACATTTTACATTTAAATGTGATGCCGTATACATTTCTGTACATACTGACTGAGGTACCAGGTACCCTGAATCATTACAGTTTAGAATAAACGTACATTTTACATTTAAATGTGATGCCGTATACATTTCTGTACATGCTGACTGAGGTATCTTAATGAAACCTAGAGTGAAATTGTGAAATACATACAATACACGACAAAACAAACCCTGTAAATTCCTAACCAGAGTGAAGACGAGAAATTCCCATCTACATCTGGCGATAATAATTGCTTAATGATTGCTCTAAACCTATAATTGATCTACACGTATGCGTTCACTATATTCACAGAAACATGTTTCAATATATATTGTTAAATGATGGAGATAAATACTGTATAATCACCGGAAGCAAGGACAGACAGTTGCAGTCATGACGGTTTTGGGTAAATGACAAATTCATTTTTGTGTATTACCCAATAATCGAGATGTTAAGAAGGTCACCTTCTTAATGCCAAGCTTTGATAGAATTTAATTTGTATTTGAAGGTAATTTTCAGCACCGTAAAACGAATGTTTTATCCCTTGACCTTCTTAAAACATTGTAAATAAAGTAAAGTTTATCATCGGCTTTTGGACGTCAATCATATGGTCATTTTGTCATATGTATTTAGAGGAAACCCGCTGCCGCCACGTAGGTTACTCATTATGATAACAGCAAGGGGTCTTTTATATGCTCCATCCCACATACAGGACAGCACATACCACGGCCTTTGATGAACTAGTTGTGGACCACTGGATGTAACGGAAAATAGCCCAAATTGCAACTGGATCCACCGAGAAGGATCGATCCGACGACCGACCAGTTCACAGGCAGACACGCTACTGTTGAGCTACATCCCGCTACCCCCTTGACCTTCTTAATGCCAAGCTTTGATGGGATTTAATTCTATTTGAAGGACATTTTCAGACCCGTAAAACGAATATTGTTTCCCTTAATTGAGGGCCACAATGTCCTGATCTCATTACCCTTGTAACGAGACTAAATGCTGTACAAGCAAATACATTACACATTCAAAAAAGCAAGTTACATAATATGCAAAAATACCACTCAAAACATCCATACATTTTTGCAATTACAGTCACTGAATATATTTCCCTAATACGTACTATTACTGTTTGGTGTAAAACATATTTTCGACTACTGGAAATAGTGGAAAAATAAAAAGTTCAAAATGTGACACATCCGGAATTTGGGTTACTTGATTATGTACTCATGTGTGAAAGTGAGTTAGATATGTGTATTAATTTAAAGTTATGTTTTATGTACCCAATTTGTTGTTCACATCAGTTAAAATTTAACGATTTAATAAATTTAGTATCAAAGTGGATATTCTAAGTAACGTGCGAATTTTAACGTTTAAAAACACTTTACAACCAAGACTTTAAATACCTTGCAATTAGGGTCAGTATCTTTAAATTGCCACAAATCTATAAGTTATCATTTTTATATTGTGTGTGCATTAGCTACAAAATGCAACGTAAACAAAGTATAATCATAAAATGATGTAAATATATTTATCAAAGTCAAACGCTCAAATACTGACTTTCTGTTATACATGTAGAATCATGATTAGGTTTATAGATAGCTGAAATAAACATTTTAATTTTTGTAGTGAGATTAATGACATTATTTCAATTCTGAGATTAATGGCTTTATTTCAGTTTTGAGATTAATAACACTTTACCTGCAATGCTAGTAGCTCCATTTGTATTATTATTTCAAAACTGCTTTCATTTTACTAAATGGTACTTAACTGCTTTGAATGAGAATAGCTTCCTTTAAGAAAACTGTAGAAATTCTTACATTAAATCAGTATCTTTATGCTAACATACTATTACAAACTCCTTACAATTATCATTTAACACAACACACTAACAATAGAACATCTTTTAAACATTTTAAGTATAAAATGGTCATTGTATATATTTCATACAACTCATGAATCTTTATGTCAACTATCATGAATCTATGATGTACAAAAAGGAATTAATTTTAACAATGGCAATGAATTAGCATTGTACTACAATGTATATGTAATAAAAATGATTTTACTTATTTTGTGTTAGCTTGATTGTTTTGTTATTAGCTCATTCAATTATGTATGTTCACAAAAATAGGTATTTCAATTCATTAACATTTACAACGCACTGGAGACACGCCAACAACATCTTAAAATTGATTACAGCACAGGTACATAGACTGCTTATAACGAATCTCAGAGAACTGCATTGGCAAAGATAGATAATTATATCTGTTTTTCATTGAGGAAGTAAAGGAAGAAGGGTCTACCATGTTGAATACTGAGTTTTACACTACATACAGAAATCGTTAAGTATTTATATGTTTTAATTAAATAATGAATAAACTGTTCATGTATTAATACAAACAAATGATGGGCCAGTTGTTTATGTGAGTTAAGTCCGGGTTCAATCTAAAGCTGGCCTATTTGCAAAATGTCTGTTAAGTATAAAACCTCCATCAACTAGGCAACATATGGCCTAGCAGGCTCTCTTTAAAGATATTATTTTAAGACTTGCGATTTCATATAACATTCACAGACATACATACATTATATCGGCCACTGGAGATTTAATCTGTTAAATTATAGTCGAATCAAAACAACTTCGCTTTTTCAGTAAGATTGTTTATAAGAAATATTTCACTAACCAATTAAATTAAAGATGCTTTAAATAACCAGGCCCATGTCACTTTTCTGCTCCAGCCAACGCCATATCTGGTCCACAATGAAGTATGAATGAACTACAACATAACGTAGACTACTTTTTTTCACACAGCCATTAATAATGCTGGCAATAGGCCTGGACCAGACGGGAAAAATAGGCCCCCATTTCAAACTGCTGATTAAGTATTTTTGTAATCAGTGCTAAATACCAGGGGAAGAAGGCCCAGTTAAAATCGTAGATCCATGCCAACTGGCAAACCTGAACCCACCCCCCCGTCCTTGCCTCCCAACACGTGGTAAACAATCAGTAACTATTACTGATATACACTGAGGTAATGTTGCAGCATGTGATAAGACAAACCAGCAGGATGGGTTATAGGTAAGAGTATCTTTAATGCAGTTAAAGTGTGGTGATCCCCTGTTGACTATGACTCGAGTCTGTGAGTTAAACGCCTCAGTGAGAAGCACTAGTGAACATTTATTATTAGCCATTTAATAGATTATCCAGACCATACAATGTCGTAATTCACATACTAGCTATACATCTTGATTACTTAACATTATGCCATAAGTACGTAATAGATTATGTACAGCCATAGGTCGACGAACTCCATGGTATTACTTTAAGATTTCACGTGTTTCCAACGTTCTCATTGCGTTTAACAGGTAGCACAAAAAAACTAGTGTGAAATGTTCCCACTTATTTCTGGAAAGACATCCACAAAAACTATGTTACTAATAAAAAAAAACGTAATATAAAAACTGGCACATTTTCTATTTTTAGTTTGAACCATATCAACATTTTCTCGCTAACCCAGGTTTAATGATAACCTCCAATGAACCGTCTGCGCCGCAATGACTATCTTTAGCGATAACAAGATTTATTTCAAATATGGAGACACACAAATGATACAGGTATGTTATAAAGACAACGCAAGCAGTGTTAACCTTCTTGTAAGTGAGCACATTAAAACGAATCCATTTTTTGGTTTAAAAGGTTTAATTTCACTTCATTCTAAACTGATCTCTTTGATACAGTAATAATAAGATAACAGACCGCCTTGCACTGATTTACTAACTACAGTTACAAATAAAACTAATGAAAGCACAACACCAGTTTCACATATTAATCTTTACATGGAGATTTAAATAAACATTTCGCACCACATCGAGGGATATGATAAATGGATGAATTCACATATGTGAGAACTACAGGGCTGTAATTATGAGGATTCCTACAGCGGGAGAAGATGTCATCATTATTTCCCAGCACCTAGTATCATTCATTTTTGATAGTGACTAGTGAGTGCCAGATCCTATTAATATTTCATTATAACCTTGGACAGAACAAAATGTAATTCAATTTGGCCAATAGTGCCCTAACCGCCATATTTTAATTGTGATCCCAAGCGATTTCATAATTTATTAAATGTTTGAATTAACATCAGCTAAATACGGAAGGTAGTCTTTTTGTACGAATTAATAACTGAATTAATTTTCATTCTATGGTAAAAGTAAAGTTTGGTTTATTTAACGACGCCTCTAGAGCACAGTGTTTTTTATCTTAACATCGGCAATGGAATGTCAATCATATGGTCATTATGATATATTTATTTAGAGGAAATCCGCTACCGCCACCTGGACTACTCTTTCCGATAAGCAGCAAGGGGTCTTTTATATGCACAGTCTAACAGACAGGACAGCACACACCACGGCCTTATGAACCACTGATAGGAACGGAAAATATCTGATATGGTAATACATACACCAAAAAGGATGGATAGAAACTCAAAATTTCAGACGCTTCTTGTGACTAAATGATTTTCACACACACACACACACACACACACACACACACACACACACACACACACACACACACACA
>JAULBS010141804.1:0-12674 GCA_032355785.1 Symmetromphalus regularis | reverse complement strand
TGCAGTTTGGGCTATTTTCCGTTCCAACCAGTGGTCCACAACTGGTTTATCAAAGGCCGTGGTATGTGCTGTTCTGTATGAGGGACGGTACATATAAAATATCCCTTGCTGCTTATCTGAAGAAGTAGCCGATGTGGCGGCAGGGGGTTTCCTCTAATGACATATGTCAGAATGACCATATATATGACGTCCAATAGCCGATGATCAGAAAAAAAATCAATGTGCTCTAGAGGCGTAGTTAAATAAAACAAACTTTACTCTAAGCTCCAAAAATGTGGGTCTGATCTTAATTTTACACGAAAAGGTCATTTTAACACCAAAGTACACAACAGTAAATTTACTTATATAATAATAATAATAATAATTTATTCAATAATAATAATAATAATAAATAAATAAATAAAATTAATAAATGATGAATGAATAAATAAATAAATAATAATAACAATCATAATATTACCTCCATCTAAATACACAAGTAATAATGTCTCCTTTACACTAATACCATCGTTCACATGAACCCAAAGATATTTAGTATATATAAATAAAATTTGTATTAGACAAACGCTAAACACAGTTCAAATCACACCCATTTTAAAGAACATTTTATTGGAACATGTAAACCGACGAGCTTTGTTTCTGGCACTGATCGTGTGAAACTAAACATACTGGTTATCTGACTGTATTAGATAAAGACGTGTAAACAGTCTAAATCTGCCGGAGACGTGGTCTGTATATTAAATTGACCTAACAACAGGGCCGTAGCTGACCTTTCTCTCTGATGTTGGTAGTGACAGTGTATGGGACAGTAAAAGTTAACCAGACTTGTAGCTAAAATGGCACGGGAGTGAGCATTGCCTCACCTGAATATGCGCCCCTTAGAATATGCTAGATTTACATAGTTTTTGTACACCTTGATCGTGTGATTCAAGTCAAACACTTACAACTTAAATGACCTCGAAGAAACACAAAATGGCAACAGTCTTGCACTAGGCCAGGCGCTTGATGGGAGTGATGTAAGGGGCAGCAAGCAGGAACAAGTAGACGCCGAAAAATGTCATTATCATCACCGCCAACTCAACAACCACCACAACCACCATCATCAAAATCAGTATCAACAACAGCAGCAGAAACATCATCAACCGCAACATTATTAAAATTGAAACAATCTGAGTATAATATTTTAAAATCCTCTCCGCATATTTTAATTATACCAATCATTAATATTTATATACATTTACAGAATTAAAATATATATTCCTGTGGTCAAAATGCTAACTCTCTACAAAACACACATGACATTCTGTTAAAAGATTACTAAACTATTACCACAATTTAAGTAATTGTTTAAGTAAAAACTTAACAAACCACTGTTTAAAGTCTAAAAATAATTAAACATACTTATTCACCGACAACACAACAGCGTTCTGTAGAGTTTAACACGCACGTATATTAAGACAAACAAAAGATTTTATTTAGATTTTCAGTTTCGATGACTCACACAGCTCGCTATTTACTAGCCAAGTTGGCGAAAATCTTTGACATTTTGGTGCGTGAACGTCGAATTACTCCCAAACCCGACGTGTGTCACGACTACAGCGTTTTCTTTTCCAACACCAACAACAGCTAAGTGCACAGACTATAACGAATCGTTCCAAATCCGTTTTTTTTAAAACGCACAAACAGCCGTGGCAAAAACTCCACCAGTCGATGGATGGTGAAGAGCCCGGCGTAGTTAATTTCAATTCTGTTTGTTCTAGGGGTGGCCAAAGCTGGTGACAATCCTCGAACAAGCAGGAGCTAAATTCCGAGCTAAATTACTCTCTCGTTTGAGAGCATTTGTAAAGACGACATCGGGAAGTAACAACATTGGCAACATGCGCACGCCTTTAAAAGTCGGACGAAAATTGAAAGAAAATTTCTAAGGAAATTATTTTAAATTATTAACATAAACAGTGAAGAGTTTTGAATCATGGTGCGAATTCGAAGGATATTTATCAATGCGTTGTTTGTGGTGGTTACATTGAAGGTGAGTTGTTTTGTTGTTATAAATGTATATTGATTAAATAGCGAAAAATATATTAAACATTAATGTGTCATTGTATTATTGTTTTTATTTGTTTAATATTACGTGATGAGGTTAACATCCAAATAAAATGTAAAGTTTCCAGTTTCTTCGTTAAATTATTTATTTTATATGTCTTAATGTTATGTCTTGAAATACACATGTTAAACGGTTTCCAGATTTTCTTGAACTTCATGTTTTGAACCGCAAACTCTTTCATTCTAAAGTGTTTTATTTAAACCCATGAATTTGAAGTTCAGAAGAAAGTATTTAACAAATGAATTTTGTTAACAGTAAAAAATAACAAAGCCAAAATTCAACAAAAAATCATCAACAGTAATAACAGAATAATTTCTGAAAGCATGGTTTATAAACCATCAGTGACACAGTTTTATAAAATTACAATCGATGTTGTTGGTTTTTAAATATACATTTAATTTTTTTTAATTATTTTTTTTTTTTTTAATTATAGCTCCCTTTTCCCCCATTACGATTAATACCTGATAAACCTTCTTTTTCTCCTTGGCTGTTTATTTCTTTTATTATAAATACCACGCTCTGAATGATAGTTATCAATTCCGTCACTACAGATATACTATTCACGAATATAATTTGTTTCAAATTTGCTATTAATTTGTTTTTCAGATTTTGTGTTTTGTGAAGTCTGACTTTGTGCTTGAACTCGATGTTAGTGAGTTTACTGAATACCAATCTAATATGTTGCGAAGGACGGTGTGTTCTACTCAAGAATCACAGGATTGTATAGGCCTCTTACAAATGTGTGTTGAAGAATACTTAAAGCATAATAACATAGACGATGACGGGTTATGTTCACTTGGAACACACTCATTACCGGTGACAGGTGAGAAAATAATTAATAATGCCAAATATATGGTGTATTAAAATGTTTAATGAATTCAAATGAACCAGGATTAAATAAAAGCACCATAAATATCAGATAGATCCGAACTAGCTGAATTAATTCACGTGACATAACGAGTCCGTTTTAAACGTGTTTTAAACATAACGATCATTGAGTCATCCACAAAAAAAGGAAGTGAATTTTAACTACACTAACAAAACTGTATTTGTTATTTGTACTTGTTAATTTAACTTTTATTTCTCAGTAATATAACAAAGACCCTAAGTACAAACCTTGTAGAACACAGTTTTATTAAACTAGTTGCAAAAATATCTGCTTTACATAACTCATTGTCACACTCCTATTTCATCTTTAAAACTTCTCTCTAGGTGTAATGTATAGTTGTGAATGTTATTGTTTTAACCATATAGCATATAACGTCTAAATATAGAATTGCATCAAACATAATTTTAGTCTGAATATGTACCATAAAATCGTTTGAAAGCTTTCAATGGAATCTTTGAACGGGACCAGGACGAGACCAGGACGAACCAATCCCATCACCTACGTGATGTTCCAGGCCAGCGGGTATATGTATTAATGAGATTTGTATGTAGGACATGTTTTCTACACTCAAACCTCCAGTCTCTGAAGTATTTCTGTTGCCAGGTTGTCACCTAACGGCATAGTGTCACGTCCAACATGACTAGAGTCACTCAGGTGACAATAACAGCCAGACATTTGCCTGGTCCTACCTGAATATGCTACTCACAGGAGTCTTCTTAGACGTGATTCAGGATAAATACGAATAAGGTCAATCGTTCAAAAATATGTTTGTCATGTCTTCTTGATTCAACCATGGATATCTTATGTAATCCGAATAACAAAACTGTCATCATGTTTAAAGCCGTATTTCTAGCAAAAGACGCATTCCAATGGATTACAGACAAGTCCGTTGCATGACCAAATCGTATATTAAGAGATTCAATTTACCATAATTACAAAGTCCAACTTGTTTTTCGATTTTGAATACGAATAACGTTTATTTGGAGTTCCGATAATTTTACAGTTCCACATATACACATGCATACATTACATTGCACATTCAGTGATTTTAGATTAGTATTTCAGTCATCTCTAAAATCATTGAATTATACCAGAATGTTTTATATAAATTTACACGTACAAATATACTTCTATTAAGACAAAGCTAATTTGTGAAAATGTCTATACATGTAATTATGCTTCGATGCAGATGTCATAAAGTATATAGATATGTCATTTGAGAATATGCTTTTTATTACAACGAAAAGAAGCAAAAACATCAATTCTTAATTTAAAAAAAAGAATTATATAAAAAAAAGAAATTATAAAAATTAAAATACCCCCTCTCCCCACTAAAACACCCTTCCAACAATATACACCATACCAGAAACAAGCATTATCAACTAAACGTCTTTCCACAGTGTAGAAGTTGTTGATTTTATTAAGACCACCAGTGACCATGAAAAATAGTCGGTACGAAGAGGACAATCGTTTTAGTGTCTTGTCTAACTGATATGCACTGATATGTTTTATCCGTCTGGAGCCAGGGGATTTGGTTTCAGCCTCTGGCGGCTGTAGTATTCAAAGTCATCACTGTAAGAAACGGTCATCTGTCTGTCCACGAAATATGCTTTTGCGTTCAAGGTCTCAACTGAAATGTGGAAATGATCTTGAACTGAATAACACTATTATGTTAACTGTTTAACTATTTATTAACTAGCTGCTAGATACACGTCATGTATGGTCATCATTTTCAGAAAGGAAATGGATTTTACACTCTTATAGATATAACCAGCCATGGATTAACCGTTAAGCAAAATAAACACGACGTTAGGGCCTCAAGGGAAGAGGGGCTCGCAGTTGTTTTCCAGTGCAGGATTTACAATGGGCCATGGTGCAAATGTTGCAGCTGAAGCAGAGCTCACAAGAAGGGGGCCCCACAATAAATTAAAAAAACCTAATTAATTTTATTTTACGGTTTAATACTTTTTATTTTGAATTATATAGAGGGGTACCGTTTCAGGGATCAGAACCTATAAAGGCCTTAATCCAGCCCTGGATATAACAGTTATCTTTATCAAACCAGTATCTGCACAAACAGACGAATTCGAGAATCACGTATCACTTAAAATGTTTTTATTTATAATGAATCACACTTTAATAAGTTTTAGTTTTAAGCTATAGTCACATTAACCTAGATACTTAGACACTAATTCTAGAAGTTTGGTTTGTGCATGTTCCTTTAGAAAGCACGTTAACAACACCCAGTGATCTTTTACAGTTAGCTGGCGTCTCACTCTCGAAACACATTTAGTCAACAACACAGTCTAAATGTCACGATCTTAGACATCATTTGACATTTGGAGAGTATGTCACAGAAAAAAACCTAAGCGCAATGTACAAAAAAATGTATGTTTACAGTCACTCTTCGATGTCGAAATAACAGGTTGTCACCCAGGGTTGAAAAAACAAATTCAACAGAAATAAAGCATTCAAAATCATAATCGAGTTTGCGATATCGAAAAAAATATGAGGGAAATCATCCAAGCATATTTGTTTTAAAATATCTACACTATTAGGGTCTGAATTTGACAGTTAAATTAGAATCGTCAAAATATTCATGTTTGGATGGCGGGTCTATGACAATATACAGATATTATTTTAAGTGCTTAAAAAATACATTAAATGTTCACGCAAGCTGTTCTAGAAATCCATTGATAAAATTGGACTGCCTCTGGTGGACGTGCACAGAATGTGACACACTGGCCCCATAACTAGTATATGTAATAAAATAATGGTATAAATATTATTGTCATTTTGTATCAAAATTTATTGTTTTATTTTATTATGACATTATAGGTCTTTTTTTCTTTTATGGTACTTCCTTCAAATACAATGTATTGATTAGGTACATATATATACACCAAAAGATGTAAATATGTAATGACCTAACAAACGGACAATAATTGCCTTTACCATCTTGAATTATCAGCACATCTATTGATACAGAAGGAACACATTCTTAAGATTCATATGCATAGCTTTAGTTCCTGCTTGTACAGGAATGCATTAATTGATCATATTGACGCCCATTGTTTTGCTGTCAACAGCGACGTCACGGCAACATCGTGTATTTTACCTCATCAACATAACTGTACAAACACCACTAAAAGGAATTGATCGAGGAGTTAGTTCCGCGTTTGCCCACACCTATTTGTAAAGTTGCAAGACAAGAGCCATCAGTGAAAATATTATGTTTGGGAGTTAATATTAGAAATTCTGTATTTTGCGTGTGTATATTTACAATTGCAACCATAGAATTCAGTGAATAGGATACGCTGCATGTCAGATTATTTTTCGTTATCCTACAAACAAGAAAGGAAAACCAAGAAGGAACTGAGAATGTCTTTATTTTTACAATTGATCTGAAAACAAAAATGGAATGCGTTGAAAACTGGTCCTCTAAGATGAATACGTTACATGGATTTCCGATGTGTTACCTATGATTAAGTGGTTTTTGTTTTTTCCTTTTGTCAATACAGATTGGTTGACAGATGCGTGGGCCTTATTTATACATAACTGACTTTAAAGCTACTTTAAACATTCACACTTACAACAATGAGCATCAACTTTTAAAAAATAAAACACATTTGACTTTTTTTCACGAACCACATGGACAGTCTTCTTACTTCTAGCTTCGGGCAACAGCTCCTTCTTGTCAAAAAAAACCCCTGTCTATCTTTATTTAAAAAAACTATATTTGACTTTCTCGAATACAAATAACTCCACTAACCGTATACACTTAACGACAAATATTTATATAAATACTTTTCTGACATAATTGTTCTATGACGTTTGGTACTGATTTTAATGAAAGGACACGAACGTGCATTAATTTGATGCTAACGTGATGATACTTATATTTAAAATATGCTTTTGTATGTGACACTATTAATTTAAACTAAAATTAAAATATCTTGTACTTTAACAATATATATATATATATATATATTGATATGTTTCAGCCTTTTGTATTGTCTTATAATGCATGAAAAAATGTTTAAACAAGTTAATTTATTTAACAACCTTAACTTTTAGCCTTGAAATGTTTTAATTTCACGTTAAAATAAATCTTATTATTCATAATCTGTATTTACATTTACATTTATTATTATTATTTTGTAGAAATATCAGACGTATTCAGGGATATTCCAGATGATAGTTTGCAAGCTGAATTTACAATCCTTGGCCCTTTAAGAGTAAGTAGATGGTGAAAACATTGATACTATAACTATTCTTGTTAGAAGTTTGTTATTTTTGGAAAATAGTGTTCCCTCCTTAACTATGAAATGAAGTGATACTGAAATAGACGGGGAGAGGAAGACAAGGACGAGAGAACGAGAAGAGAGAGAGAGAGAGAGAGAGAGAGAGAGAGAGAGAGAGAGAGAGAGAAACAGACAGACACACAGACAGACAGACAGACAGACACACACACACACACACACACACACACACACTGATAGACTGGCAGACTGATGGACATGGGATGGTTGGTTGGTTTAACATATTTTCATTCCTTTATCCAAGGTTCAAGGACATGGTCCTTGGTATACAATATACAGGACAGAAGTTAATATTTTATAAATTGTGTTTATGTTCAGGAACAAATAATTATCATAGGCTCCCTAGACTAGTTTTTGCACTTCGTATTAAACGCAATAAGAATATGGAACTAGTGAAGTTTCTACGTAGTGCTCACGAAGGGTAGCCTGTCATAAACCCAAAGAAATACCTATAGGTATTCCAGAAAGGAAATTGGTTTCTGCCCTACATTAGCATCTGCTACGGGCACCAGGTCATAGTCTTCCGCTCTCCAGACACCTTTGCTTACCAAAGTTTCTTTCTCCGGTTACATTCTAATACGTGCTGTTTTGCTGTCCTTGTCTACACCGGGGATTAGTTGCTGATGTGCGTAATTGGAAAACGGTCTAACTCTCCATGCTGTCACTAATCAACAGGCTAACTTCAATGTCATTGCACCACAGTTGCGTAGAACGCACGCACACCGGATCAACTAACAAGGCAGTAAGTTTGGACGAACTTGGATTTAGCCATGTTTTTCTAAGAATTCAGAAAAACGTCCCTCGTATAATTTAAAACCAACGATGATCCCAAGACCCAACTCTATACTTAGTTTACGATTCTTTTTAGCAGTTCTGTCAACAACTGTAATTCAGTCAAGCTATTAATGGCGTTCTTTCAGCAGGTTAAGTAACGTATGTTAAACCAACGAATTAGCTGCTTACCTGTTATGTGTGGACAGTATTTTATAGAATTACAAGTATTATACTGCATGACAGGTATCTCTAGCACTTGTCCTTCGTCTGTCTGTCCCGAGTCTTTCTTGCTGAATACTAGTATTTGTATAATCTATGTAAAACTGTGTATACTCAGTGGCGGATCCAGAAATCCATTTAGGCGGGCCCAATAATATGCTAAATGTTTGTATATGACATTGAAACCACTTCCTGATATTAACTTCCTAAATTCCTGATAATTCGCATAAGACACAAATGAGCGACGCAAACCACATTCAAGAAAGATCCCCACTAAAACTATTTGAAACCTATAAAGCAAATAACATCTGAAATATGTTATAATCGACTATTTTTTTTAACTCCATTAAATTAATTTTTTTTACTCAATATATATCAAAATCGGGATCCAATGACTATACCAGCTCTACTACAATATGTTTGATATTTTGTGGTGTTTACATTTAGAATTATTTATAAGCCACGATATACACTCAGTGTTGTGTTGTCGAAGCATGTAAACACTGGTTTAGTCTAACATTTTGAATTTTTTTGCATTTTGGTGCTGTTGACTTTTATTATTATACCGACCTCAGAATATAACAATATTGTAGTATACAAATATAAGTTAAAAATATTTTAAAATTTGTTACAGTTATTTGAGGTTTGCTTTGTAAATAACAATATATTTTGGTTTATTTATATATCAATAATAAGAAATTCATCTTCAATTTTGAAAAATGTCAGATCGCTTGTTATTTCCTCCGAAACTGATATCGTGAGAATATTGTTTGTCTTTTTGGCATTTATTTTCACTGGAAGACACTGGTGTTACTGGTGTTTCATGACGCGAAGTATAGTATCAAGGTTCTTTTTGTCTAGTTTGCTTTTTAAGTCACGTCTAGACTTTAGTATAAATTTAAAATGCATAAGATGCCTATATATTTATTACATAAATATACAGGATGAAGTACTTTAAAGATAAATAGGCGCGTAAAGGAGTCCGCACATAGGCCTTCAGAACTGATCTGTACAGTGGAAAATGTTTCTCACAAAGATTAAAGACAGTTTTATTCTCAAGCTCGTGTCGTTAGTGTTTATGTACCTTTAGATATTGATGTGCGTAATATTATAACAAAAACACTGACATCGTACGTGCGAAGTTATACATTAAGTACTTCATTTGCATATATAAAATGGTGACTGAAATAAAAATAACTAAGTAAGTAAATAAATAAATCAATAAATTAATAATAATAATAACAAAAATAAAAAGGATTTAAAAAAAAAGTAGAATTAAAATAAAAAATAAAAATAAATTAGAGCAAAACCCTCCTTCAGAGACCTCACACATGTCGTAGCCTACTACACATGCATCGGTTTTTTTCTGTTTGTACTGGGATGTTGTTAAACATGCACTGTTTCATTTAACGCCTACATATCACCGTCTAGGCTTACTAGCAATTGCGCTAACTAAATACTATGCATCATACGTGTTTGATTAATACGTGTAACATCTTGTTAACACCTAGCCCTCTGAATCTGACACTTTACAATTCAACTACCTGCATCTAACCGAGGGACTGACAAGTCGTCCTATGACATCCAGGTGAAGCTCAGACGGAGGTATTATAATAACGTCCGTTCTAACCAGTGGTCCACAACTGGTTCATCAAAGGTCGTAGTAGGTGCTGTCCTGTCTGGCACGGTACATATAAAAGACCACTTGGTGCTTATCGGTAAGAGTAGCCTATGTGGCGGCAGCGGGTTTACTCTAAATAAATATGTCAGAATGACCATATGATTGACGTCCAATAGCCGATGATAAGATAAAAAATCAATGTGCTCTCGAGGCGTCGTTAAATAAAACAAAGTTTACTTTAGATTTATATAATTTATCTTTTTATCAATAAGTTTCCGTTGTATAGACTGGATGTCGTCTTTTGTTTCAAGAATGTAATTTTTGTGAGAGATATCTGTCTCGTTTTACATAGTTGAAGACCTGCATGCAATAATCGGGTAATCCACATTTTTGACATTTTGACAGTTTTGGAACCGTTATACCGTTATCAATAATATCATTTTATTTTACGTATTGGACGTCATATGTTATTTTAAGAATTCTATACAAAATATATATTAAAATTGTCTTGAATGCTATCTTAAAATCCCAATGTTTCATTTAAAAACTTTAAACTTGCTCAGGGGATTAAAACACAAATGAAATGAAGTTAAAAACAGACTGGCTGTAAGTTATATAAGAATTCAATACGTCAAATATATCCTTGCGAAAAACATAATTCTTCACCGCGTTACATAATTTATTTCTCACCCATAACAAATACTGTATTTCGTGGTATGTTTCCCTACACGTTTTGAATGCAGATGAAGAAGAATTTGCTCACACTACAAACACACGACCATGTGTATCTCTTTGTATTCCCCCCGTTTCCTGCAAAACAACAATAGCATGGATTATGAAATCAATTTCTGAGAAGACGAAAGTTCTGACGAGTGTTATGTTTTGGTATGTGAACCCACGTGTATTCAAACATGGCTTAATTCCAGATTGATATTCTGAATAAACCTGACTTAGGATGAGTGTTTAGGATTGAATATCTGTCAGGATTGGAATGGTGTGTGGATGAATGGTAGTTATGTAAAGTATGATGTTCAAACGATGAGTGGACCAGGTTTTAGAGAAACAGTAAGATTTAATATTTACAAATGTATCATATTTTTTTTTATTTTTTTTTTATTGCGTTATATGAATCTGAAACGATAAATTTGTCATGTTGTTGAAAACCGTATCTCCAAGGAAGGAAGTGTCCAATTGACATAAAATCATGGTGAATAAAAAGTACATTAAACATTAAATTTAATTTCTATTTTATTTTTATTTATTATAATGTTGTTTTCTTGTTTGTTTTTTCGCTAATGGGAACGATAAAGAAACACATTTTTGTGAACTGTCCTCAGTGGACGATTTTTATTTGTTTATTGTGTTATGTAGGTGGGGATTATCGTTAATACATCAAAAATGCTTATCTATTTTTCTAATTAATAGAAATATAGCAAGTTATTGTGTATGCTATTGGGCTTAAGTATGGTCCGCTTGTATTTGAAAGATCATTTGACGTATGTGTGGAACGGAACGGAAAGGTTGACATGTCAAGATTCATATGCAAAAGATACGTGTAGGGCATTCTGTAGAAAAATGATAATGACGGAGATAATAGTAAAACAACTGGGAAACGTAGACTTGCTAAATTAATCACCAGTTTTGTATTTTGTGGTAACATCTTGTAATTTAACCAACTTTATTTTTAATGTAGGAGTGTTATAATAAAGTGCTCCTACTGGCAGTAGCTAGTGGGAATTTTTCTATCAGCTCAGTTGGCAGAGTACTGGACTCTCAAATTGAGAGTGATTGTTCGAGTCGCTGCTATGAAGGTTGAGAATTTTCTGTTACATTTAGCGCCCACATAGAGACCTAGTTTTCTATACAAGAACGTAGTTAAAATCCGGTCAGAACCTGTAACTGCTCAATTGCGGTGGCCCACAGTTTCGGGGCGTAGTTTAACTTAATGGGAGACGGGGTGTTGCATTATTGTCAGGATAAAGAGCTGCTTAGTTACTGGGAATTCCGGCTAGCACAGATGGTAGAGCGCTGCACTCAGAAATTTGAAATTATGGTTCCAATCTCTTCAGTTGAGGATGTGATTTTTGTTTCTATTACATTTGGAGCCAACATATGGACAAAGTATGCTATACTCAGAACAGGAGGAGAGTATGTACTAATGTTAGAATAAATAGCTCCTACTGCAATATATAAATGATTGTAATATTTAACCTGTAAATTTAGTTTGTACGATTAAAAACATATAGTTTGGGTCTCTTAACCCAGAGGTTCATGGATTACAACCACATAAAAACGGGGAAGCCCATCTCACTCAAACTGAGAGTGATGATTAGAATTCTCTAAGTGGAGGTTGATATTTTCTGTTACATTATTTTCATGTGTATTTTAATTAAATATGTGATATTTGTGTATATTTGTTTCCAGGCTCAGTACATAAAGCAGAATAAGTTGGCAGGAGCGATGCTGTGGTCTATAGATCTGGATGATTTCGCTAATATCGCCACCAAGGGCGAGGTCTATCCTTTGTCCAGAACCATCAGATCTGTGCTGGAAGACGCAGAGTATCCACCATTTAAACCCCCGCCGAAAATATCTGCCGTAAGTGTAATTCCCCCCCCCCCCAGGCCCGTACGCAGGGATGTGCGACGGGCGCGTACGCACCAACCTCAATCTGTCGAGGTCCGTAAATGCAAATTTGGATTGACGCTAATTTACTAGAATAACGTTAAAAACGAAAATAAAACA
>JAULBS010141793.1:0-12674 GCA_032355785.1 Symmetromphalus regularis | reverse complement strand
ACGACGCCTCTAGAACACATTGATTTATATTTTATCATCGGTTATTGGACGTCAATCATATGGTCATTCAGACATGTATTTATAGGAAACCGCTGCTGCCACATAGGTTACTTTTTCCGATAAGCAGCAAGGGGTCTTTTGACGCACCATCCCATAGACAGGACAGCACATACCACAGCCTTTGATGAACCAGTTATGGACCACTGGCTTGAACGGAAAATAGCCCAAACTGCAAATGGGTCCACTGAGAAGAATCGATCCGATGACCGACCGGTTCACAGGCGGACACTACCATTTGAGCTAGATCCCGCTCCTCAAATTGACAATACTTGGACTTAAATGTTTTATGAAACCACTCATCAGGTCTAAGTTGAAAAGTCGTACACACAAATGTCATCTACTGAATGTAAAGTCACACTTGAAGTCATTTCACTATGCTGAAGAGGGTCACACGAGGTTGCTAAGATTGTCTGAAAGGTGCAGTGACGGGACCAACGGTCTGGCAAACACAATTGACATTTTATTATCTGCAAACACAGATAAAAACTAACTCGCCCCAGGCGAGAAGAAATCATTGGGGGCAAGTTAAATATAAATTACTCTAGCCCCCAGGCTAGTAAATGTTTGTTCACAAAAATACTAAATTTTATTTATTGTCGATATATTAGTACATTACTCAATCAACAATAGCTTGCCCGGGTTGTTAGGTTTGATTTATTTTTGTTTAAAGGAAACACTTTGTTGACTTTGAAACATTTTAGGTAACAGGGCAAAATATGATAGGCTTTGGTGATGGAGGTAGAACCTGAAATGGACATTAATGACATCGCTAGAGCACATTGATTTATTAATCAGCTATTGGATGTCAAACATTTGGTTATTTTGACATGTAGTCAAGTGTGAGAGAGCCTCCAATGGGGTTTGAACCACAGTCATCTGCT
Organism: Symmetromphalus regularis; assembly: GCA_032355785.1. NCBI lineage: Eukaryota > Metazoa > Mollusca > Gastropoda > Neomphalida > Neomphalidae > Symmetromphalus > Symmetromphalus regularis. The sequence goes on along the minus strand of JAULBS010141793.1, from coordinate 11,733 downwards.
TGAGAGTCCGATGTTCTACCATTGAACTATTGGTTTGTTTTTGTTAGAGAACGTTGATTTATTAATTGGCTATTGGATGGGAAGGTGGGTTTCTGAATAGGCCGGAGAGATTGGTCGGTCAAAGCTGTGATTTGTCCACTTATTTTTTAAAAAAACATTAAAAAAAATTCCTTTACAATAAATATACCAGAAACCAAATAGATAAATATATATGCAAATGTGTAAATATGTATGTATGTGTCTTTGTGTGTAAATGTAAAACATTCTGGAGAAATAGTTATATTTAAAAATAAATAAAAACAATAATAATAGTAATAAAATAATAAATTTAAAAAACCACTTAAATACCTGTAAAATAAATATACGAGTACCCCCCCCCCTCAAAAAAAATAAAAAGGTTTCTAACAAGTTTACCTTTGTCAAATATTTACACGTGAATGCATGCATGGAAAATTCTTCATTAATCTTCAACTTCTTTTGCTGTTGACTTAGTACATGGCGCCCCCTGATGGGGAAGCCTGTAACTGTAGCAACCACTGACCTGGTTTGGGCCATGCTTGGTTGTGGCATGTAGACACACAAATGTTCTGTGATGTCGTCTCCCAGAGATCTTTTCACTGTCTGTTCTACTGGCCGGCTTTGGCATGTACAGAACCTCTAAGCTTTCTGTCAATGATAGGGAAACACTTTGTTGACTCTGAAACATTTTAGGTCACAGGGCAAAATATGATGGGCTTTGGTGTCGGAGGTAGATACTGAAATGGACAGAGAGTGGTGTCGGAGGTAGAAACTAAAAACAGAAATGGCCCGATATTGAAGATAAAGCAAAATGTTTTTGTTGAAAATAGTTCAATATATGACAACAAAATTACAGAAAAGTTTTAAAATATTCATTTAGAAATGTTTTTTTACTGAGAAATGTTTTGTTTTCTCAAACCTGATGGATTTTGACCGATATGTTTAAGCTAAAAATGGCTAATTTAATCAGAAGTTCAATATTATAGAAAAAGTTTAACAGTTTAAAAATAGTGATATAAACATTGTCATTAACCTTTAGACTACTGAATTCTTTTAAGAGTTACTTCCCCAAAAAACTGGATTAATTTTAAAAAAAATCTGTTTGATAGGCATCTCATTTTGATAAAATATTTTGACTTCAAAACTTAACAAAACAATAAAATGATATAAAGGTGTGAACAAATTAATATTATTTTTGGGTTTTTGGGCAATGAAGGGCTTTTTTTTTGGTGAACGATTTGCGATTTTGAAATGTTTATAAACAGACAGACAAAAAACCAGTAATCTACACTTTGTCATTTGTATTTATGGTGAGATCGCTCATATTCAACACCATATCAGTGTCATTCAAAATTTTTATTTAAAAATTCTCTCGCTATTCGCTCCCAATATTCAGAATCCAAATCCTCACCTTTGGTAAACTCCAAAATAATATTAATTACTAATTAGCCCTTCAACATATCTGTATAGCGCTGCACCACCATTGCTCATCAAGTTACAAAAAACTACATGAAAAAACCATGATAAAGGAGTTCTACCACTTCAAAAACCCACCATTTCCAATTGGGAACATTCTTTGTACATAGGTATTGCATCATTTCATTCCATAATGCATTTGAAGCAATAGTAAATACAGGCTGTAGGATTTCAGATTTCATGGGAAACACATTTTGGGTTCCGTGCCTACCACTCATGGGAACCTATGGGTAACAGTTTTTCGGTTCCATAAAATTGGTGATGGGTACCCATTCTTGAAACAAATCGTCTGCATTTACTACGCTCGCGCCAACTTGACAGTTCGACCCAGAATGCTTTGCACTTGGAGATAACAATATGGCGGACAAACAATGTAGGCCTACATCAGAACTGAACGACATTTCTAAAACTTTTTTTTTAATTGCCTTGCGTTTGGTACAGGTAGATGAGTTAAATAATGTAATCGATCATTGACTTGAACTGTTAAGTTTTTGTGTTTTTGTCATAAATACTTAATTAATATCATGGGAAACAAAATTTCGGTTCCGTTGTTTCCCCAGCATGGTAACGACACATTACGGTAACGTTCGTTGCCGTGAAATCCTACAGCCTGTAAATACTAACATTAAAGGGCCATTTCAATTGTAGAGAAATGTCACCTTAGTATTCAAGCGTTTGTATGACGTTGTAGAGAAAAGTCACCTGCAGTGTTCAGAAGGTTAAAAGAATGGTTTTGTTGACTGTCTTGTATTTTAGTTCATAATGTAAAATATTATTGGCTTTATTTAATTAAAAAAACATTTAATGGCTTCATTTGAGCATGTTCATTTATTAATCATCAGCTATTGGATGTCAAATTTTTTATAATTCCTACAAACATTCAGTTTGAGCCAGCCTCCAACAGGATTTGAACCATTGTCTTAAGCTTGAGAGTCTGATGTGTACAAATGGACCACTGAGGTCGACAAGATAATTTAAAAAAAAAAATTTTTAACATCACCAGACCACATCAATTTATTAATTGATTCACTGATGGGCGATGTATATTTATGTCAGAAACAACTTTACATACATGTTCGAGTGATGTATATTTATGTTTTGAGACCAACTGATATGAGGTAGTTTACATATAATTAAAGCTATCCAAAAGATGATTGCTCAGTATAGTAGTATTAAGGGATGTCCTTCCAGTCGGCCTTGCGAACTTTTCCGGTTTGTTTATTTCAAAAATCATTTAAAAAATAAACATTTAACAGCAGAAATGTCAGTATGTTCTCGTGAAACACATGGGTGACCTGCACGGCTGTTTAGGGAATCTGAAGCTATGGAACTAATAATGAACTCCGATTCAGACAACAATTATAAGGAAGAAAGCGATGGCGTTCCAGCCAGTGGTCCACAACTGGGTCATCAAAGGCCGTGGTATGTGCTGTCCTGTCTGTGGGACGGTGCATTTAAAAGACTCCTTGCTGCTTATCGGAAAGAGTAGCCTATGTGGTGGCAGCTGGTTTCCTCTAAAGACTTATGTCAATATGGTCATATTTATGATGTCCAGTATACAATGATCAGATAAAAATCAATGTGCTCTAGAGGTGTTGTTAAATAAAACAAACTTTATTTTTTGAAGAAAGCGATGACGACTCTGAAAGTGAACAGGAAAGTGTGAGTGACTTACAATCGCACAACTCCCTATTTTGTGACAAATTTAACAAAAAATTGCTCAGCACTAAGAAAGACGTTGCTAAAAAAATTCACCAGCAGTGAATGAGTTAATCATCAGTGATTGTATATCAAACATACGGTAATATTGACACATATATTCTTCAGATGAAACCTGCTTAATTTCCCCATCTTTTAAACAGACAGGCCTTTGATACAGCAGTTGTCGGGCCAATAGCCAATGATTAAAAATAAACAAACTGTTGTCAAAAAAACCTAAAAAAACAATTGTGGATCACTGGTTGGTGTAAGTGGTATACGTCTATTCATTGAACCTTTGCGGAAAACTCACTCGGGGTTGGAGCCAGTATGTAGATTGAACATGCCATGCCTCGACTGAGATTTGATCTCAGTAACTACCAGCTATGAGAACGACTGCACAACCGAGGCCAGTTCCCTGTGGAGTATATGAAATAGAGATAACTTGCACCCTTATCAGTTGTGGACCACTGTTTGAAACTGAAAATAGCCCAAACTGCAAATGGGTCTACTGAGAAGGATCAACCCGACTACCGACCGTTTCACAGACACACTACTGTTTTAGGTACATTCCACTCCCGGAGTACATGAAATACAAATCACTTGCCCCCTTATCACATGCATGCACACACACACACACTAAATGGTGTGGTTATCTAATTCCAAAATATCTGCCATGAATGTCATCTGGTTTATAAAATAAATGACCCAATAGCCAATGCTTATTTTTGTCAATGACTCTTTAATTCCAGAAATATATCAATTTGCTTAAAGTGTTTTTTTCAAATTACTAAAAAGTTAAATTACTGAACACCCTACAATATACCTTTAAAACACTGAAAAAAGATAGAAAAGTTAGTTTTATTTAATGACGCCTCTAGAGCACATTGATTTTCATCTTATCATCGGCTATTGGAAATCATACACATGGTCATTCTATGTCTTTTTTAGAGGAAACCCGCTATCGCTACATAGTCTACTCCTTCCAATAAGCAGCAAGGTATCTTTTATATGCACTGTCCCACAGACAGGACATACCATTGCCTTTGATAAACCAGTTGTGGACCACTGGATGAAACGGAAAATAGCCCAAACTGCAAATGGGTCCACTGAGAACTATCGATCCGACGACCGACCAGTTCACTTTAAAACACTGAGTTTAAACACAAAATAACTGCCAGCCTGACATATGACAAAATTTCAACTCCTGAATAAAACTGCTATTAGAGTTACCTACCTTGAGAATCTGTGAAGGAGAAAAGAGCTTGTCTGTAGGGATTGTTCAGGCCTCTGTCACTCGTGCAGTGATTGGTCAGAACCAGTATGAGAAGAAGGCTCTGATTGGCTAATAGTGTGTCAGGAAATTCATCTTCTGCTGGTTTTGTCTTGCTGCCCATTCCTAACGTGACTACTGACCACAAACTGGCTAAACACACACAAAAAGAAAGCCAATAGTTTTATCACTGGAACCAACTCTGGTAAAAGTAATCACATGGTGAAAATTTAAGAAATGAAAATTTGTTACCCTTAAGTGGCTGGTCACGGATATTGCTCAGTACAAAGTTAATTTGGACAATCACAAAGTTAATTTTGACAGACACAGAGTTAATTTTGACAGTCACAGAGTTAATTTTGACAATCACAAAGTAAATTTTGACAATCACAAAGTAAATTTTGACAATCACAAAGTAAATTTTGACAATCACAAAGCAGATTTTGACAATCACAAAGTAAATTTTGAAAATAACAAAGTTAATTTTGAAAAACACAGTAAATTTTGACAATCACAAAGTAAATTTTGAAAATCACAAAGTAAATTTTGACAATCACAAAGTTAATTTTGACAATCACAAAGTAAATTTTGACAATCACAAAGTTAATTTTGAAAATCACTAAGTAAATTTTGACAATCACAAAGTTAATTTTTTCAGTCATTTTGTATGTGTGTGTGTATGTAAGATTCATCTTTTATTATTACGTGTTACATTTTCTTAGAGATTCAAATATTATTATGTTACATTTTTTTAGAGATACAGATTTTAGGTTGCGTGTTACATTTTCTTAGAGATTCAGATTTTATTGTTACATTTTCTTATAGATTTTAATATTACGTGTTATATTTTCTTATAGATTCAGATTTTAATATTACATGTGTTACATTTTCTTAGAGATTCAGATTTTATTATGTTACGTGTTAAATTTTCTTAAAGATTCCAATTTTATGTTATGAGTTATATTTTCATGAAATAGTACACATTCACTGTATGTTTCACTACTTACATGCAACAGCGGCCGTCATATCGTATAACATACTGCTGCTTTCCGAACTGCCTTTGTAAAGTTCTGGGGGAATCTTCTCCTGGTTTATATAATTCCATAGCAATGCCTTCATCAATAGAGGTGCATGGATGGAGCTAAAAATATATACACAGAGAATCTTTACTTGTTAATGTTAACAAAGGGAGCTTACTCTTGTTCTATTTTTAGCATCTGGAGTAGCTAAAAAGTAAAGTTTGTTTTATTTAACGACGCCTCTAGAGCACATTGATTTTTAATCTCATCAGCGGCTTTTGGACGTCAATCATATGGTCATTCGTACATATGTATTTAGAGGAAACCAGTTGCCACCACATTGACTACTCTTTCCGATAAGCTGCAAGGGGTCTTTTATATGCACCGTCCCATAAACAGGACAGCACATACCACAGCCTTTAATAAACCAGTTGTGGACCACTGGTAGAAACGGAAAATAGCCCAAACTGCATATGGGTCCACTGAGAAGGATCGATCCGACGACCAACCGGTTCACAATCTGCAGTAGCATTCAAGTTATATGCTCCAGAGATTCTTTATTTTGTGCTGTATTTAGAGGTTTCCATTGTTACTGTTGGATAAATGTACAATAATTTTATTCCAGATATTGTAATTTCTTATAAAGGAATAATCATATTAATTGCAAAAAAAAATTCTTTTATTTAACAACACCTCTACAGCACATTGATTTTTATCTTATCATCGGCTATTGGACATCAATCATGTAGACATTCTGACATATTTTTAAAGGAAACCCAGTGCCTCCACATAGGCTACTCTTTCTAATAAGCAGCAAGGGGTCTTTTATATGCACAGCCTTTGATGAACCGGTTGTGGACCATTGGTTGGAACAGAAAATAACCCACACTGCAAAATAGGTCCACTGAGAAGGATCGATCTGACGACCGACAGCTTCTCAGGCAGACACTCAACCATTTGAGCTAGATCCCGCTCCCCTGTTAATTGCATAACATATTTGAGTAGCATAGCCTATGCAATTAAGAGGATTTTATTGTAATGTATAATTTTAATGTCCTTGCCATGTCTTACCATTTTCCTTGCATCATGAATCTGAAGATGATGAAAGTGCTGGTGGCCTGTGGTTGAAACATCTGTATTGAGAGAAGTGTCAGAATCGTGTTCAGTGCCTCTAGGTGAAGTGCATAAGTGAAGTTCCTGCAAAATAAAACAATAAAAAAAATTTTTAAATGTTTTTTGGTGTTATTTATTTATTTAACGACCCCCAGCACAAAAGTAAACATTGACTATTGGGGGTCACACTATGGCTAATTCAAACATTTATACATCCTTTTCAAACATATATACAAACAAATTAATTATATCAAAACGCATACACAATATATTAACGAAACAAACTAAGACCACGAAAAAACTAATTTTCTGTAAAAATCGGTCTCCTTTAAAAACTAAACAATAAGCTGTGGGTGCAATCGGAATGATTCCACCACACCCTCATTAACAAACACTTTATCTCTAACAGGTGAAGGTGTGTTTTTAATAGTATATGTATGTCACAAGTGAAAGTAAGTGACGTAAGGTTAAAAATACATAAGTTGTAAAAATAATGGCATTATATGAGAACGAGTATAATATTTTATTTATTACATACTGTGTGTTTTTATTAGTATGTCACAAGTGAAAGTAAGTGACGTAAGGTTAAAAATACATAAGTTGTAAAAATAATAGTATTATATGGGAACGAGTATAATATTTTATTTATTACTCATCAATCATCAAATAATGTAAATATTTTAAATGTACAAAGTTTTTTGCTCTGCTTAGCATTGAGTATAAATATTTGTACATTATATTAATTCCCTTAGAATCAAAAACTGTGGGTATAATATTTGTCAGAAAATCTGTAAATTGATGAACGGTTGTTAATCAAATTACATAAGAATATGAAGGGAATGATGCATGGCATCATTGTTGCATACAACAGTGATATAACTTCAGTGTTTTTGAGGGGCATGGACATTTATTGCCTTGGATTCCAGGAAATCAAGAGGGCACCAAAGCAATTTTGAGGATACTTCAGTGGCAACACAACAAATGTGAGTTTCCTATGGGGTCTTAAGACAAAAACCTGAAATGTCTTTATTGTCTTGTCAACTAACTAATTGATGGCTGCCTATGAGTTGCTTCATGAAAGGGCACGACAATATTTGCCTTATATAAAAGCGTAATTGAGAGGGCATTGCAGCAAAGGGACAGGGTGGCACAGCAAATTCCTCAATGCCTTGATGAAATTCGAACCTTGGTACAGTATACGGTATTTATCCTTTAGACTACTGAATTCTTTTAAGAGTTATTTCCCCCCAAAACTGGATTAATTTTGAGAAATATTCTGACTTTAAAACTTAACAAAACAAATTAATATTTTTTTTTTTTTAGGTGCACGATTTTCAGTCCAGAAATGAGTAAAAAAAAAAAATAATCCCTTAAACCATGCTTGGCCATTTGTAAATATGGTCTGATCGCTCACATTCAACACAATATTCTTGCCCTCACACTAGGTGTCACTCAAAATGTTTATTTGAAAATTCTCTCTCTTTTCGATCTGCTATTCAGAATCAAAATCCTCACCTTCGCTAAACCCCAGAATAATATTAATTCCCAATTAGCTCTTCGAAATATGTGTGTAATGTTGGGCCACCATTGCTCGTTACATTACAAAAAAATGGACACGAAAAAGACCCGCATTTACAACAAAAATTTTGATTAATAAAGAAATTTAAATGCTTCAAAAAGCCACCATTTGCAATTGGCAACATCCTATGTTGATAGGTATTGCTTCATTTCCTCCCATAATGCATGTAAGTAACTGGAAATACTAATTTCAAAGGGCCAGTTCAATTGTCGAGATTTGTCATGTTCAGTAGTCAAGCATTTGCAGGACTTTGTCGAGAAAAGCTGTCTGCAATGTCTAGAAGGTTAAATATACCTCAATTTTTAAAAGAGGATAATGAAATAAAACACAAGTTAAAAAAACTTCCATGATTTACTCACAGGACTGGAACATCAACAATGAGTTCTATGAGAGAATTAAGAAGATCTTCCGCCAACGAACCAATCTGCTCCCCTTCTGCCAACTCTGGTATAGAACCTGCAAACAAGGTAAACAAGATTATAATGATGACACCACTACAACATACTGTTTTATGATTGATCCTGTAGGATACAGAATATATTAAAACTATGGGATCTCGTTATGTAATCTCTATTTATTAAGCACTAGATATTGGATGTCAAACATTTGGTAATTCTGACAGAGGAAACTCTCTACATTGTTCCATACTTAACCAAAAATGAAAGTGTGCATGTAATCAATAGTAATTTATTTCATAAACCAGACGACATTCATGGCAGAAATTCTGGAATTAGATAACCACCATTTAGGAGGTGTGTGTGTGTGCGTGCGTGCGTGCGCGCTCAGTAATATCACAAGTTGCTGTGACAACCCGATGAAACCAAAATATTTCAGCATGTATACTTTCTTTTTTGGTTAAGTATAGTTTCGGTATGTTTCAGAAAAAAAAAAATTAATTAAATAAATAAAAAGGAATGTTTTTATTTTATTTTTTATAATTTAAAAAAAAATAATAAATTGCGTAAGTCGAAGTAGTTTTCATTAGCAGGGCAGATTACAGGAAATCAGAGAGGAAAAGACGAAACGTTGAATTCCACTGATTTCTTTCTTTAATCTATTGATCGCTAAAACGACTTGTTTCTTTTCTCTTGATAATGAGTATGTGCTGTCTGCCGAATCCTCACATCTCAAAATAACTGACAGATCAACAAATAAAATCATCTCGCTTTGCAACATCATACACATGCACTGCCTTTATTGGAATTGCCCATTTCTAATTATTTTCCGTTAGTATAGAATTATTATCAAAGACAGTAAAGGAAAAAGAAATCATATAAAAAAAAAATTGTATGTCTGAAATAAACGCTTTGTAGAATTTTATACATGAACTGGTCTTTGTGGATTTTTCCTTTTTTTATGGTGGCAGAATGTTGTTCAGTAGGGTGTAGTTCAAGTTCATACGGTGCAATGTGATGTCGGATCGAACCCCTTCAGTTGAAATATTTTGGTTATTTGTCGTTCTTGTCAGTAGTCCGCAACATACTAGTATGTAATAAACGCAGTGGCATGTGTTGTCCTGTCTGTGGGAAAGTACATATACACAACCAAACTATTTAGTAGGATGTGTTTGTGTGTGAGTGTGGATGTGTGTGTGTGTTTGTGTGAGTGTGTTTGTGTGAGTGTGTGTTTGTTGTTTGTGTGAGTGTGTGTGTTTTGTGTGAGTGTGTTTGTGTGAGTGTGTGTGTTTGTTGTTTGTGTGTGTGTGTGTGTGTGTGTGTGTGTGTGTGTGTGTGTGTGTGTGTGTGTGTGTGTGTGTGTGTGTGTGTGTGTGAGAGAATGACCATATATCAGTAGCCGATAAGATAAAAAAAATCAATGTGTTCTAGAGGCGTCGTTAAATAATAAAAAAAACTTTAAACTTTAGTACCAATTAACGTGTGGGTTTTTTCCAATAAAAGTTCAAACACGCCCACCGTAGGCACAAAATTACTTTCGCTCCCGAGTTAAAAACTGCACCGAAGGCGAGAATTGAGGGGGAGGAGAAATTATGAGCGAAAAATTGAATTTGTTTCTTCTAATTAGCTTGCCATAAGTTAATATACTAGTAACCAGACTGACCACACCTACGTTTATTTCCTTACTAGTCGAATTCCCATTTGGTCCAAAATAATTATCTGTTCAACCAAAGAAAATGAGAAGAAATAGAAGTAAAACACGCGAGGCTCATTAGGGAGTTGCACAACAATGTTTAACACTCAGCAGACGATAGTTAATAAAACAGTGTTCTGTAGTGATGTCGTTAAACGAAACAAACACCAGATGAAGAAAAAAGCCCAGCTCAGTCACTTGAAACGACGTGGAGGGCACGGAAATAATCTGAGATAAAATATAAATCTGTCTGAAGAGAGAATTATGGGATAGCAAAGAAAGTCGACTGGTTCTAGATTACGACGCACTTGATAACTTGCTTGGTTTATTTACCCGCCGCCTGCGCAGATTGTCCAATTATAACTCCCTCTAAGATAATTAATACGATAGTGTATGAACAGCAAAAAAAAAAAAAACGAGAACCGGTTTCGCTGAGTAAACAAATAAAATACAATCTTTGTAATATCTATAATACACATAAAAGCGGATCTAGGGTGAGATGATAGGGGACTTACCACCCCACCCCCACCCACACCGCTCCTCCTCTTCGGCTACCAGTTTTCCCCCTTTATAATTTGGCCGAATGTAACTTTACCCCCGCACCCGAGTTAGCGGGTTTTCTCTAAATAAAATATGACAGAATGACCATATGTTTGACGTCCAGTAGCGATGATAAGAAAAAAAAAATCTATGTGTTCTAGAGGCGTCGTTAAATAATTCCAATGTTAAAAATCTTTAAAACAGTTTTAACCCCTTTCAAAATTTCTGTTACACTTAAATTTCAAGAAAGCTGACGATCAAAGATCTAACACGTGATACAAATAAAAATCGAGAAAAATGCTTTTTTGGGGGTATGATTTGAAAAATACCAAAAATATTCATTGGCCCTTAATTAGTTTTGTTGAGTATATGTAAGAATTTTATCGATTACATATAACTTTCAGAAGTCAAATTATCGCTAAAATGGAATGTGTGATCTATTGAGTCGTTGCGTTGGTATCAGTTTTCACCTTTATAATTTGAAATATCGCTCGGAATTACTTACAGTTAATCAAGCTTAATGCAATTATATAAAAGGTGACAGTTAAGATAGTAACTTGATCCAGGTAATTAAATAATCACCATGACAACTAATGAATAATTTTATATCTAAATTATTTTTTTTCAAAATTTTAGAAACGCGGTTTGGAAAAAGATCGTTGTACACATACATAACCATCATCACATAGACTTATACTTACCTAGCAAATAGTATTTTATAACCAATTTTACACGTGATGACAAAACCTGATTCCTAGGAACCGTGGTATTTTCACAAGCCAGTATTGAGTCGATAACATAAGAAAAAGTAAAGTTTGTTTTATTTAACGACGCCTCTAGACCACATTGATATTTTTATCTTATCAGCGGCTATTGGATGTCAATCATATGGTCATTCTGACATATGTATTTAGAGGAAACCCGCTGCC
>JAULBS010141782.1:0-12675 GCA_032355785.1 Symmetromphalus regularis | reverse complement strand
AATTGAGATGTGTGTGTATAGTATAATCTTTTTTTTTTTTTTTTTAAAGAATAAAATGAAACAAAGTGGTCTAATATGTGCAATTTATGAATGGAAGTTCCATTGGTCATCTGATGAGAGGTTATGACCTATCAAAATCGATATCTCACATTGTGAGGAGATCAAAAAATATCCCGTTGCTATATCCTCCACCGCGGTGTAATAAAAAGATTATATTTCATTATTGTAAGAGTAAGATACCATTTATATAAATACGCATATACCCAATGCATAATTTATGCCTATATAAACGTCAATAAAGGCCAACATGATTATGTAGAACCTACCCGAACTATTAGTAGACATAATTGGATACGCAGACTAATTACATTTAGTCCTAACTGGAATCTGCCCCTAAATAAAAAACAAAACAAAAACAAAACTTTATAATACATGTATTGAGCAAATGTAGCAAATGTATTGTTGTGTTTGTAGAAAAGAATATGAAGACTTCTCACGTCGAAAAGAGTATTTATGTGGCGGCAGTTATGTAGACAACTTGTCGCAAATACGTTACGTTTGTCATTTAATAGCTGCTGCGATCAGAATTTGAATATTCTAGGTTATAATTATTATTATGTGGCAAGAATGAATGCGGGGATTCATTCAAAAAGAGTGAAGGCGGGGATTTTTGAAAGTAGGGGTTCGAAGATATTAACCCAAAGTTGATTATTACAACAGCAAACAAATTATAATAGGAGAAAATAAAAATTGACTGAAAGGGGTTTAAACCACCAATCCCTTGAATCCATACTTTCAGGTCATGTAATTTACTTGACAGGTCACTGATAACATCTGGGTGGCTGTCGGCTACACGCTCGGTAACAGCATCATGATTGAGGGCGACGACGGTCTCGTCATTGTCGACGTCACAGAGTCGATCGAGACGGCACAGACGATTCTGGCAGAATTCAGGAACATCACCAGCAAGCCCATCAAAGCTCTTATATACACGCACAACCACGCTGATCACACGTTTGGAGCAAAGGTAGGTCATAGCAACGCTTACAAATTGTATTCGGCGTGCTGAATGCGGCGGGCTGATCAACCACATATTAACAGCACAACCACGCAGTCCACACGTTTGGTGCAAAGGTTTTTAGACCGCTTAGAAACTACCTTATTTGCGGCAAATGGTGTGCGGTGTTTCCAGCGAACCCACCTAAGATATACTATACCATCATGCAGACCTCAGGTTTTTAGCAGAGACAGGTCCTACAACAACGCAAAGCAATTGTATAAAGCTGTTTTAAGTGCATCCGGATTGCGATATGTGGCTTGCTGTATGCAACACCATGTTGGCAGGAGTGTTTTTAGAACTTACATTTACACTTAAAAGCACTGACCATAATAAATGATGTCAAGTATTTTCTTATTACAGCCTTACTGTTTACATTACACATTATAATCTTCAAAAGATAAAATAAGAAATAAAACAATAAATAAATGTTGGCATTTCTATTGCGTTTTTAATCTTTTTGGTAGCTAACACTGATATGAAACCATAATATTACAGCAAAGGTACGAGACTCAAATATAGGGAGAGTGGCTTTAATATATATATTTTTATATTTTAGGGTTTTGTTGAAGACCCTAATAATCCTCCAGACATATATGCTCATAGTACCCTCCTGAAGGAGCTACAGAGAGTGTACTTTGTGAACCCCATCTGGAGTCAGAGAAGTGCAAGGCAGTTTGGTCTCTATCTGTCACAAGGAGACCTCAATAAAGGAACAGCTGGTCTACTGTATCCAAACAAAATATTCTCAGAAGACCAAACAGAAATTAACGTCGCAGGCATGTAATTTATATACATTAAATATTTATTTTTCATATTACATATGTAATCAGTAATACTCTTTTTTTACATTTGTACGATCAATATTTATGATTATCAAAACCATGTCCCTACATTAGAGACATTTTGGTACATTTATGATGAATCAGTTAAAACACTAGTCCAAGAAATGTGAACGTATTATGTCTCACTGACAAACGGAAAATAAAAATGTGTAGGTCTACAAACTACCTATTCAGTGATGCTATCATTGTGCAAGTATTGTGAATTATACATAGAAAGGAAGGAAGACCAATGTATGAAAACTTTAGAAATGTATAAAGATAGATGAAAACAAACGTAGGCTCGGAAATATGGTTTGAACAATATAACAGTTATATACATACGTAAAAAGGAACGACACTTTGTTCTGTATAGCAACGCCGTCCAAAAGAGAATTTTTCCGGTAGTATGTAAATATAATTATGTCTTTCTTTAAAAAAAAAGTATGTGATATTTAAGTGTATTTATAAAAAAAAAAATTAAAATTCTTTTTAATAAAAAAGTTCTGTACGTAACCAAGTAAACCACCTACATTAGCATATGTTTACCACAAATTATGATTATTTTTAGGCCTCAATATTACCCTGATGCATACACCTGGAGAGACTAAAGACATGATTGGTGTGTGGCTAGCGAACGAGAAAATATTTATGAATGGTGATAACCTATATAAAGCCTTCCCAAATCTCTACTCCATCAGAGGAACGCCAACTAGAGGCACTTTACAATGGGCAGCATCAGCTGACACGGTTCTAGCTCTGCGACCAGATATTCTAATTCCCAGCCACATGATGCCGATCCTTGGCTGGCCTAAAATTAAGTCAACTTTAACAACGTACAGAGATGCCATACAGTTTGTCCATGACCAGACGATCAGGTATATGAATAAAGGACTACTTCCGGATGAAATAGCAGACATAATCGAACTTCCGCCACAGCTTGCCTCGCATCCGTATCTTGAAGAAAGATACGGAACAGTCCATTGGTCAGTGAAAGGCGTTTTCAATGCTTATATTGGTTGGTTCAGTGGTGACCCTGTCGATCTTGAGCCTTTGACGCCTAATGAAGAAGCAAAGAAAATGGTTGATTTTGGAGGCGGTGTGGAGGAATCGGTTGAAAAGGCTGAAGAAGCTTATAAAAACCATGACTACCAATGGGCACTAAAACTTAGCTCTAGCGTTTTGCGAGTCATGCCTAGTAATTATCAAGCACGCATCATTAAATCTGATACTCTTAAGGTGTTGGCGAACGGGCAGACTAGTGTTAATGGAATATTGTATTACAGGTCCTGTGCTGCAGAAACCTTGGGAGAGATTGACACGACACCTAAAACAGCTGTTCTAAAAGCATTTGCTCTGCAAGCCTCGTTGTGGCACTTATTCAATACCTTGAGGGTATATTTCAAGACGGAGGAATGCCAACAATTAAACGTATCTGTTGGTTTTAAAATATCCACTAGTGATCCTGTTGTGTATATCAGATTGCATATAAGAAATGGTGTAGTAGTGGTAACTGAAAGTAACCCAGATACACATGACGTAGATGATTACCACATCGACTGCTCAGAGTCCGAATGCCGCCAACTTATAACTGAACTGATGTATGGATCAACCACAACACTGCCCTCTTCAAAAATAAAAGAAAATCCAATTGTAGCAAATCTTGCAAAATGCTTTGGACAGTAATGGAAATTAAGTGGGAAACAATAAATGTTTTTGTGATTTGTGATTTTTGTATTTATTATTATTAATATTAGGTTAGCTCAAAATTATAATAATGATGATGATAATAATAATTATTATTATAAAAATGTTTAAAAAAAAGAAGATAAATATTGATTTAATACTTTGGAACCAACGTTATTAAATCAGTGTTTGTTTTGATTCAAGTCCACTGATCTTTACACACTGATTATACCCATCATAAGCACAGCGTCCATGACATGGTATAAAGTCAACAGTTTTCTCCTAAACCTCCACAAACTGTGTTGTCGGTCAAAATAACAAATTACATTAAAAATGATAGCGGGATATAGCTCAGATATTGTGTTCGTCTGAGGTGCAATTGGTCATCGATCGGATCCAATTCTCGTTCCACCCATTGGTCCATGATTTTTGTAACAAAGACCATTTTCCTATCTGTGGGAAGGTGCATATAAAGACTCCTTGCTGCCAACAAGGAAATATATCCGACCGTACCCCTCCTCCGTCCATCTATTGATGCAAAGAGGGATGTTTTGATATTACTGACGTTTAAAAGAAGGAAGCCAATCTAACCCTAACCCTTAGTTTACTAGAAAGCTTTTTTAAATTAAAAAAAATGTTAAAAGGGATGGAGGCTCCGATTCGATATATTTTACCAGTTTGACACCCATTGATTAACCAATGTGCTGATGTGCCATTAAATAAAATATATTTCTTTTTTATTGAAAATAATTATGGTCTGCAGTAAGTCATATCATTAAATGTCATAAAATAAAATGCTTTGAAAGTTTTCTGCATTCCTTGAATTTTTATGCAAAGGCATGCAATTTTACTAGCAAGATACATTTAAACATAAACTATACAATGTACAAATAAAAAATAAAATAAAAACAAAGATAATGTGGTTCAACAATTTATTTCATGTTTATAATACAAAAGATAAGAATTATAAAAAAATGCCATTCCAGCTTTAAAACGATACACAAAGACAAATGTTCGTGATCATTTTGAGATTTGGTAGTATGTAAGTTACAAAAGGATTAATACAACATAAATACAACACTAAGCATATTTGTATGTTTAAAAACATGAATCAAACAACACTTATACACTTATATATGTATGCACAAAACAAGAAAATTAATGGTTGACATTACATGTATATGAATGGGATCTCTATTATAGTTTTGTATCCCTTTCACGTTCTATAATTATTTTCTTAAATTATTTCCTTTTTCTCTTTTGGATACGTACCTTAAGTATTTCTAACGATTCTTATGCTTCCTGTGTATAATATCAAAATGTATTTTCGTAGAAATTCAATTTAAATTTAAAAAGAACAACAACAGAAGAGATATTTCACAACATTTGTAAAACTATGCAAAAGTTAGGGAAATAAAATTAAATATAATTGTCAGTTTCATATATTATTCAACAAAGTGTTTATCCCAAAATTGATTAAGTCCTGTATGCTAATTGGTTTCTCCATTTATCCAAAATTTAGATGTACAAAATGTTATAAAATGATTCTTCAAATTCTAACGAGCATTTATATACCTCATCAGTATCCAGTGTAACAAAATGTCATTGTAATGTACATGCTATGTAATATACATACATGGTTTGTAATATACATGCTTTGTAACGTAAATTTCACACAATGAACACAGAGAATGCATAACAGGATTACCAACAACCAGAACCGCAGTGAGGAGCACATGTACTAGTACATTATATCAAATTAAATACCATAGACAACAATACTAACATAATTATGTGGATATAACTGCTTGATGTTTTCTGTTAATAATCAATTTAAATACAGCATTTCACCCTTAAAACAAACTGAATTCGGGGGTTAGGCTGCTGTTTCCAACGTAACGGAAAGCATCCATGACAACACATGATAACTAATTCTTTAGAGAAGTATTGGTATTTACCTAGGAAGTATATATCAATACTAGTTAACAGAACTTCAAACTTACATAAAGAACAAAACTGATGTCCTCTTAAAGTACTTAGATAAGGTACGTGATGTATTAACTCCCAGGAAACTGACGAATTATTTTGTTTCTAGAATGAAAAAAAAAAAAAATTGATATCCCAGCACAACCAAAAATGACTGTATTTGATTAATTTTGATAACAAATAATGTTCTAACAAAACAAATATAGTATCAAGTTTGTTTTTAATGTAAAACAGTAACTAGGCATTCCTCAAAGTGCAAATCCATACCTGGACGTCCAGTCTTCGACCTTTATGCACTCAACTGTTTGGCAGTATTTAGCTTTTTATATAGTCTGAGCAACAAGCTATCATGACGTGATGAACAACACCAGACTTCAACCTACACACAGAACTACACTAGTCAGTACTAAACAACACATGCATTTAAAACTACGTGTACATCAATAACATAATAGTAAACAGCATTTATATACAAGTTTGGCACAAACAGTTTTATGTTATGGAGTTAATAAATGTGGCATTTTGTATTATAGTCATGCCAATGACAAAAGCTGAATGATGGTCCATAAAAGTATAATTGCAGGTGCATGTTTTTTTAATTAGAAAATATACTCTACACAACTAATGAAAGGACGTCCATTTATATCGCATATGGTGATTTGTAGACAGCCTGTACGATTTTATACAGGCAGGGCCGGATTTATAACTAAGGGAGCAATTGCCCCGGGCCCCCTGCCAGAATGGCCAACAGACTAAGGACTTCCTTTATTAAAAAATGTAATAATTAAAAATTAGTTCTATTCATTCATTTTAGTTCCTTTTTTTTGTCATGTAATTTAATTTCTATGTTGAGCCCCACACCGAACCTGAAGCGCCCCGGACCTACCCCCAAGGTCTAAATCCGGTCCTGTATACAGGCGACCCTTCAATAGTTCAGGTAAGTTTACGTTCACATCGTAGTCTTATTCAGAACCATTGACCTCCCTATTATTCAGATTTATACTGGTATGATTATGTCGTATTACTTCTTTGTCCATGGTTTTGAAATTACTATTGACATATCTGTTGATGCATTTGACGTCCATAAAAATGTATTTGTCTTTTATAAAACAATGTGGTGAGATCTCTGAGCATTAATTTCGTATGCTCTTTTCATCAAAAAATATCACTGGTTTATGCAATGATAAATCTTGCCGACAAACAGTTGTGTATATGATTTTATGGTATCACACGTGGACAAATTATCTTTGATTTAATATAAGAATTAACTTTTGAATTGAAAATGAAGTTTACTGCAAATTAATCTGAATACATAGTTAATATATTTAAAGATTTAAACTTTTACTACTTTTAAAAATAATAATAAAAATAACGTATGGTTGAAAACAAAACCTAACCAAGTAGATAGGTATCTCAGGCTAAGTTGTTGAAAGCATGGTAAAGCTAACAATGTGTTAGTAGAAACTATTTTCTCATAAATAACTTTATAGAAGTCAAGAAATAATTTAAATTTGATTACTTACTGATATCTTAGGCTATAGCAAATAAAGTTTCAACAGACCTGTTCAATTACTGTTTGCAATGATTTATAATTTGGTTTTGAATTATTCTACTAATCCCTAGACTGCTTAATTATGCTTTGAATAACTGGGCCCTGCTTGTAATGCAGTAGCTGATCAAGAGGGGGTCCGGTCACCCCCCTTTTCTAGAATTATTTCTAACATATATTTTCCGAGTGGAAGGACCTATTCACCCATCACATTTGTACCCCCCTTTCAGAAATTCTGCATTCGCACCTGTAATGTAACTACGCGTATTTACTGATACCATATCTATTACTGAATTGTATAACCTGTGTACATGGCAAGATTTATCATTGTTACAGCCTGACAAATGAGACAACTACTACCGGATACACAATGTATTGATAAATGTCATTGCACAAGCAGATCACTTTTTGTTGAGCAAGGCTACTTCGTTGCACCTTCTGGGATCGACGTCGTCGGGGCATTCACAAGTTCGGCCACCACCTGGGGAGGGTAGACAGAGGAACCGACAGCCCCCGTTGTTCAGAGCACAAGCATTGGTGACTGTAAGAAAGATCAGTGAATTGCAAGAAATAAGTTGTAAAAACACGCTGTTAAAATTTTGGTATATAAATTACATGTTTGAAAACTGGAAAGGAAAGGGTTAGTTGTTTAACGACACCATAGAACATTGGGTGTGGGTGTTAACGGCTATTGGTTGTCTGATATATGGTGTTTTGAGACGCATAGTATTTAGAGGAAACGCGCTATATCACATAGGCTACACTATCCAAATAACGGCAAGGGATCTTTTATATGCGCTTTCCCACAGACTACAGAGCATAGACCATAGCCTTTGATAATCCAGTTATGGACTGATGGTTGGTGCAAGTGGCGTACAGCTACTCAATGAGGCATGCGGAGCACTCGCTCTGGGATGGAGCCAGTATCGAGATTAAAAATTCAATGCATCGACTGAGATTTGATCCCAATACCTACCAGCTGTGCGTCCGACAGCTTAACTACTGTTGGTTCTAACATGATTGATGCGAATATTTAATTTTAAATTTATAAAACCCAAAAAGAAATTTTATGTTTATTCCATTTCGGATCCGTTATTCGATTAAAAAAAAAATTATAATGTCTGTCCTAATGAACATTTATAACAACACAAGAACTAGTTCTGTACACATGGAAAAAACATCCACAAGATGTTGATACATTGAAAAATATCGATATGTTACTTACAGCGTGGACATTGGTCTCTCACCGCTGTCAGTCCATAGGTTCTGCCATTTCCACCAATAGCAAGAGGTATGACGTCATTCACTTCTCGGCCATCTTTGTTGATGTTGGCAATACCCTTCCTTTTGTTTTAAATATAACACAAATTTAATTCATTAATTGACTTAAATTATCTGGATATGTTTGTTTGTGTGTTTATGTGTTTGTGTGTGTGTTTGTTAATTTAAATACTTCTTTAAATCAACTTTTAAAAAGAATATGTTTTTAGGATCTATAATGAACATGCCTTCCACCAATTTAAAATTTATCAAAGTTTTATAACTGTTTTTCAAACACTTACGTTTCCCAGTCAGACCAGTAGAGAATGTTATTGAAAAGGGCTACATCAAATGGATAAGGGGCATTTTCATGTACAATTCTTCGTCCAAGACCGTCTGTTCTGGTACATTCAAGACGTTTCGTTCCTGGAAAACAGATTACATAGTATCATATATGCAAATGAGCGAGGTCATATGATCATAGCATCGGTAGGCTGCGATTGACTTACTTAGAGATCGCTGGCTTATTATATGTTCCCTTTTCTTGAGCACCAGCGCTGGTTTGGGTCAGAAATTGTGACCACGGGAGGCGTGCTTCACAACAGCTTGCTGTGATTAGCATGTTAAATTTTTAACATTGACCTTGGCTTAGTGTAGATCAGAAATAATTCATCAACTACTCACGATACTAATAGAATATGTTAACGTAAGAACTTCAGTGTTCAAAATGTACTTTGCTGCTATTTTACAATGTTTATTTATTGTATAAAAATTAAAACTACCTATCATTTTCTCAAAATGACGAGAACACGGTGTGAAATATATATTATAGGGTGTTTATCATACTTCTGGTTGTAAGCTTAGAATGGAAATCTTTATTTATGTTTGGTTAATTTCAAGCCCAAAAATCTGCCAATAACTTATGCAGAAAATACAATCACAAAAATACCCAAATAATAATAATAATAATTAGTCTTTGTAAATCAATTCTTTTATATATTTTTTTTAATTTAATTTTCCATTTACATTAAGTGAAGGAAAGTAATTTAAAAGGTGCGTTTTGTTTTAAATAATTTACTAAATATTACGAATGTTCGCGTATTGTACGATTTACAAACCTGCATCTCCCCAGCAGAGTTGTTGAGTGACTTCGTCTAGAGCCAGACCATTGGGAAGGCCAAGATCTTTACGTATTAGAACTTTCCTCTCACTCCCATCCATGTTGGCCTTTTCGATCTGTGGGGCATTCCGGTTCCAGTCAGTCCAGTAGAGAGTACTGCCACAAAAACAAGATCAACTCAAACATCCAATACAAATAAAACGAAACAAATGGTTGTTTAACGACACCCCAGCACATTGTTTATTCAGCCCCTATTAGGTGACAGACATATGTTGTTTTACGACTCGTGATCTTTAAAGGAAATCACCATCGCTATATAGGCTACTCTTTGTGAGTAACAGCAAGGGATCTTTTATATGCACTTTGCCACAAATATGACAGCACATTCCATGGCTTTTGATAAACCAGTTGTGGACCACTGGTCGGTGTAAGTGGCATACATCTATCCGCTGAGCCTTATAAAGCACTCGGTCTGTGTTGAAACCGGTATTGAAATTCTTTTTTCTGGACAAATCAACATATACATTTTTAATAACCAATTAGATAGGTGTATAATATGACTGTAGTAATGTTTTCACATATTGAAATATTATCATTTTCCCCCTGATTATTATCTATTTAAATGAGATTTCAGCGGATTTCAGTTTTCTAGGATGAGTAGAAAATCTGATCATTATTAAAATACTCACCCACGTCTTGGGTCGACCACAATAGCACGTGGATTGACCAGATTGTCACGGAACAGGGTTTTCATGTATGACCCATCAACTCTTGCCACAGCTACTACATCTGTTTCCGAGTCAGTGAAGTACATATTCCTGCCAACCCAGTCGATTGCAATTCCTTCAGGAGACATTAGACCTGTAACAGAAATAAAGTTTGATGAAAATAGGTTTATAAAAATACCTAAATCAAAGTAAAATTTCATACAGAAGTCACCTAGCATTTTCAGTTTGGAAGAATCTCCATAGTATATCATATTGTGGTGGCAATATTAAACTTTTGGTATTGTAAGGGTATTAATGCTAATGTTTGTATGGATTAATTAATTTGCGATTGTTTATCACAAATATATATAAAAAGGTAAAATATTTATCATGCAACAGTGATATTGCACCTTTAAGGACCATGTTATAATTTTCCAGCAAATGTCCAAAGTTTTATTGTGTCCGGTAGTATATTCGAGAGTATTGGGCATATAGACGTGTATGGCATGATGACACATTTGCTATCAGTACTATTAATTATGTATTTTGTTTACCTGTAATACTAGTTGTTTCTAAAATATTGTCCATAAAAATACCATCAACTGATTACATCAAAAGACCACCATCGAATACATATTGTATGCATTTATATTTTCTCTCAGTTCTGATACACCATCATAGTACTAAATGTAAAAAAATACCATCAACTGATTACATCAGAAGACCACCATCGAATATATATTGTATGCATTTATATTTTCTCTCAGTTCTGAAACACCATCATAGTACTAAATGTAAACACGTGTAAATATCTGTCATCTTAGATTGTATTTACCAGCAATAACTGTTTCCATTCCAGTACCATCCAGTCTCGATCGTCTGATCAAACCGCCAGCCACATCAGTCCAGTAGAGAAAGCCACTGTAGCAGTCAGTGGTAACAGCAACCGCTAGCTGACCTAGAACCAAACAAATCTCATTGACATTTCTATTTATATATTATATTACAGTTCTGTTAACGGTTATATTTTACAAATATGATGTGACATCATTATAAAATTCCAAAATGGCTAGTGTCGAAATCTTCAGTGTTAGGTTTTAGATTCAAATGGCTAAAGTGGCAGTCCTCATAAAAACGTAAACAAAGTTTAGAACTTTTGGCAAACGCGTATTAATATTTATAGAAAGTGTAGTTGTATTTCTGTGTTTTATTACTAAAAGATATTAAAATAGTGAACGCACTATAATATACCTTTAACTTGAGAAAAAGTGTAACTTTCTTTTATAATATAAGATCTATGCTTTCAGTGGACAGGGATCTATAATATAAAATAGCATCTGTCCTCAAGGAACTGGATTTTTTTTAAAACTTTGAGCTTAGGGTTGTTTTATTAAATCTTTTTTGGTTGCGTGTATATTCGTGTAAGAATGAAATATGCTATCATAAGAAACCTTGTTAATTTCAAGAAAATATTTTTCAATATTCATTACAATTACAAATTTATGTAATAGACATGATCAATTTTATTTTTATTTCACCACAAAAAAGGCCTTTGATAGTATCCTAATTTAACAACTGTGGAACATTTGTACCACATATATCCAGGATAATGTGGACAACAAATACATACCAGGCACATACACAAGCATCTGTCCAGAGGAATTGCCATCAACTGCAAATGGAACTTTGCTGATGGAATAGCCTTGAGCATATATCAAGTAATTTCCTGTTCCATCGAAAGCTAAAACAAGAAATATATAGAATATGTATAAAATGTAAAAATATGTGTAACAGTTTGATTCATAAATCATGTTTCAAATGTCATCAGTTTAACTTTATTATCTGAATGAATATAGTTAGAGACTAGTATTTCAATCAACTATAAATGCAAAGTTTTAGCATTTATGTTGCATATTAAAAAAAATATTCGTTTCTCTATTCTCTCCCTATTTTAGTACAGTCTTGGATTATCTTTGCATATGATTGCAATGGCGGATACAGAAAATCAAGTGGGATGGGGGGGGTAGGGCTAACGAATCCTCGGATTCTTTAACGTTATAATAGTATTTTTTTTATTTAAATCACAAAATTTAAGGGGAGGAGGCGGGCCCCTGGAACCTCCCTATATCTGCCACTGGATTGTCATGTTATATTAGCAATTATTCAGTTGGTATTCTAGGATCTTAAAACATAAATGGATACAAAACGCAAAACTAGCATAACTCGGTATTATAACCATTTCTCAAAACAAAAATATTGAGTAATCTTCTCTGTTCTTCACTAGGGAGCGGGATCTAGCTCAAACGGTAGCGTGTCTACCTGTGAACCGGTCGGTCGTCGGATCGATCCTTCTCAATGGAGCCATATGCTGTTTGGGCTATTTTCCGTTCCAATCAGTGGTCCACAACTGGTTTATCAAAGGCCGTTGTATGTGCTGTCCTGTCTATGGGACGGTGCATATAAAAGATCCCTTGCTGCTTATCGGAAGG
>JAULBS010141771.1:0-12675 GCA_032355785.1 Symmetromphalus regularis | reverse complement strand
GCAACATACTGTACATGATGTAATTGTAAATGAGAAAAATAGATTGTCAAGTACTAATACCACACATTTACAATTAAATTTTGTTTTTAATAGTCCTGTAGACTGGAGTATCAAATTACAGCACCGTATATACAATACTTGTATTGTGACACATTACAAATTTCAGTTATATCACATATTTATTCAGTGATATAATGAACACTTGTGTGGCAACAATCTGTAGCCTGAGCATAACACTCAGCATGTAACTTCCTGGTTACTCCATTGTCATTGCTGATAGCCTAGCTATTTACTTGACTTGTCTGTTAAACTACCGTAACAGCATTTATTAATATTTATTTATTTTGACCTGAAATGTGCATGCAAACAAGTTACGATATATAGAAAACTTCATAGGGTTTTCCAACACAGAGGTCACCCTGTCACTTGCCATGCTGGCAAGTTATTGATTTTGGTGCAAATTGGCTTGGTTAATAAATTTGGTTCTTGGCTAAAATATTTTCCTTGTACTGGCAGATTGACAAATCCTGCCAGTATCATCATGGTATGCGAACTAATTCACTGTTCCTCCTGACCCACCTCTGGTCATGTAGACATTGCCAAACCTAGTGTTCTTAATTAAGCATCCCAGTGGTTGTGAGGTTTAAACCACAGACTGTCAGATGAAAATGATTCAGCACTTATCTTGCCAGTATACAATTTTTAAATATCTTCCCATGTATGTTCTTTGTATACATGATTAAATCCCTTTTCCTCCTCTGGGCATATGTACATCTACATGTACTTCGTGGTTCCCTCAGTCTTGAAGAGTTTTGGCCCATATTGGGTGCAGTGTCCAGTTATAAAAACACTTGGGTCTAATCAGGATGGTGATGGTAACCTCTGTCCTGGACAGACAGCACAGGAAGTTGAGTTGTGTGCCCAGGACAACATGCCTGAACCTTAATTGGATATAAGCACAAAAATAAGTACAACCAATCACCAACCAACCATCCATCAGGATGGCAGAAAGTAAAAGTTTTAGGTTCAATATACAATAAATATCGATGAACTAATACAGTGAAATTAATATTTTATATGGTAATGATAAAACATTTATTTTTATTTACAAAAATGGGAAGATTGCAGAGGTTATTTGTTTTCCTTGCTGTGTTTATATTGATGCATTGTAATTTTATAAGTAATTACTAAATTATCTGTAATTGTTTTCATCTTTTTCAGGTATAGATTTTAAAATTAAAACTGTAGAATTGGGTGGCAAAAAGATAAAACTTCAAATATGGTAAGTATATATTTGTTTGATTTACTAAAATAATTAAATACTTATAAGTTATATATAAATTATAATGTTTAGTACCATGCAAAGGAAAGATCAACACTACCAAGAGTTAAATTTTCTGTGAACGTTTCTTGTGGGGCATGACGGTAAATGCAATGGAACTGTTGTAAATTTTAGTCCCGGCCCTACATGTAGCACATAATAATAAAATTATACTTGTTCCATTAAGATACTGTTTATAATTTCATCTTGTGGGTTTTCAACTGAACGCATTCACAACTGCTTGTGATGTATACTCAACCAAAAAAGAAAGTATACATGTTGAAATATTTTTGTTTCATTGGGTTCTCAGTAATGTTCTATTGGCAGCAAGCACGTCACAACTTGTTATATTAATTCTAGAATTTCTGGTTTATGAAATAAATGACTATTGATTACATGCATACTTCTTTTTTGGTTGAGTATATAAATATTATAATTGAAAACACACTGATAATATTATATAGTGAATTGTATCTTACAGAAACTTGTTTAATATTTTCTTTGTATATTTAAACTTTTTAATTGCTGAGTTTATATTGTAATTTTCATATTGAAACATAACTAAAGTATATACTCAGGTGTTTACTTCAAGTTTACCTGTCTCGGTGACACAGTTGTTATGCTGCCAGTCTCATGGCTGGTTGGTACTGGGATCAAATTGCAGTCAAAGTTGGGATTTTTAATCTTGATACCTGCTCCAACTGTGAGTGCTCTGCAAAGGCTCATTAGGTAGACCACTTACATTGACCAGTGATCCACAACTTGTTTATCAAAGGCCATGGTATGTGCTGTCCTGTCTGTGGAAGAGCACATATAAAAGACCCATTGCTGCTAATTGAAAATAGTAGACTGGCCGCAGCAGGCTTTATCTAAAAGACCATGAGTCACAGAATACCATATGCTAGATCCCTAATAGCACTGAATATACAATGTGCTGGGGTTTTGTTAAACATTCCTTTCCTTTCATTAAATTATATATAATATGTGTATGTACAGGTATGTGTTTGTTTAAATGTAAACACTGACCATTGTTAAACTGTCTACAGGGACACCGCTGGACAGGAACGCTTCCACACAATCACCACATCCTACTACCGCGGAGCTATGGGAATTATGTTGGTTTATGACATCACAAATGCCAAGACCTTTGAAAACATATCCAAATGGCTAAGGAATATAGATGAGGTTTGTTTCCCCTGCAACATCATACACCGGTCACTTACATTTTTGTCATGATTGCAGTATAACCATGGAAATTACACTAATGCAATTAAAAATTACTAAGTTCATGTTTTAATGTAAAAGTAAGTTGAAGGCAACATATTTTTTTTAATTGCTGACAATTTTAGTTATTTGACAAAATATGTAAATTTTGAAGCTTTTCCTTTTATTTTCTATCTTGTAAATATCATTGAATCGAACATGGTCATTAAATATTATATTAAATGAAAACAGTCCAAAATGGAATTATATTTTTAATCCATTTCTAAAAAACTGGTGCTTGGATTTGTTAAAGGGGGGCCAACATGTTAATATAAATAATATTGGAGTTATTTCCCTTGATATATTTAACTTCTGTTTCCACTAACTTAATAAATTGAACAAATATAATACCAGCATGTCATTGTTAGAACATCATTAGCTTTAATATTTCTCAATTTATGCTATTTGATATGTTATATTTTAATAAAATACCTTAATCAGCATTTTTTATTAACTTTACAATGTTGTTCATGAGATGTTGTATTGTGTGTTGCAGCATGCCAATGAAGATGTAGAGAAGATGATTCTGGGTAACAAATGTGACATGGAAGACAAGAGACAGGTGTCCAAAGACCGGGGTGATGCTGTGAGTGGAGTTTCCTATTTTTTATTATCACCACCCAGTGGCAGTTGGAAGAAAAAGACCTGAAAGTTGGGTCTTGACTTGAAAATTGTTTTAGACACTATATTGTTTGCAAAATTGGTTTTGGTGGGGTGGGAGTGGTATTGTTTGTCTTTTATTTTCTTCATAACATAATGATTTTGTATCAAATTGCGTGCAATTTGAAATGAGTAATGACTTTTATCGAACATATTTTATTGTTTCAAAAATAAATATCTGGGTATCGTATCAGCTCCATGCATTACATAATTATGGTCGACAAGTATTATTTTCAACCATGGTTTCTTATTGTGAAAATGAATTAAATATTTTCTTTTTATATAAATTTCTTGAATTCAAGGTTTTATTACATTAATTAATATATATATAGTGATATTTAATTTTTTTAATTTAAAATTGGTTTGTTGTTATCCAAACACTATTTTTCCACCATGTTCTGTTTTGTTTTTTGCCTTTAGACTAAGTAAAATGTTTTCACCTTTTTCTTTCTTTTTTAAGAACTAACAGTTTAATATTTCTTTGTTGTAGATTGCCAGAGAACACCATGTACCTTTCTTAGAGACCAGTGCCAAGGCTAATATTAATGTTGAGAAAGGTTTCATGGATTTAGCACAAGCAATTTTAAATAAGGTACTCATTGTATTTTAAAGCTGTTAATATAAATCAAAGTACATTTATCAAACAATGATCACAAAAGTCTGAAATATTCAATATAGTAAGGAATTCTTTGACCATGTAACCTGAATGCCATAACAGATGCTAAAATAGTATATGGTTACATTTGTTTTGTGGTCTTTTTGTGATTATTTGGTAAAAATATTCAGATCTGCCATGTTTTTTGGTTCTTAGGAAGAAAAAAAAAAAATCTACAGTTTTCTAATGGAATTAACCAGACATTACAAAGAAAGCATATGCAATTAAAAGAAATTCTTTATATATATTTACATACAGATGGTTGTGTGCAGCAGAATATTATGAAAATATTTTCAAATTTCTGCTCCCAATATTAATGTGGGCTATTTATGCAAAATGCAGTTTATGAAATTTTTAAAATCTCTTTTCTTTTATAACAGTTATATTAAAATAAAATTTTAGTCGTTTACTATCTGACAATTCAGTTGATTATGGAAGTTAAAAATGAATATGTATTCATTTAATAATGAAATAATATTTCTTCTTTTTTTTAGACCCCTGGCCGTGACACAGAACCCAACAGAGGAGTGGACATGAAATCACATGACTCGAGTAGTAAACGATGTTGTTAAAGACTTAATGAACTATGAACTTTCTGTTATCTATATAACTTGGCACCTTGCTCATGTTGTAGACATAGTACTGCGTCTGCAACATTCCAGTCTCGGTGCTAGAATCCAATTCTGATGCCTGGTCTTCGAAAGTTTATATTTAAATATTTGGCATCATATATTCCAGATGCCACGTCAGCAATTTTAATCATCTGCAGGTCATTATGAAATGATTTCCCAGAATTTTCATGTGCGGCTCAATGTGTATTGTGATCAGTTTGTAAAGAATGACAATTTTTAAGTTGGAAAACATCACAGCTGTTCTCCACACTGACCATCCAGGCATAAAGAAGACAGTATGTATATATGTATGAAAAACTCCACATTAGGGAAGCAGTTTCTTTCGTACATTATTGCTACAGCTTGCAGTGTCTCGTTCAATCTTTGACCTCTGAACCGACCACATAGTGCCCAACAGTAGGTCGTATATAAACATTATAGACTTATGGATTGTTCTGTTAACAAGTCTATGACTACATCCCTTTCAAGTGGGTCAAAACATTTTCATCAGTTCATTAGCAGTTATAAAATGTCTATTCTCCAGTGGCAGTGTGTTAGTTTCAGTGTATGATTCAGCGATGTACTTTAATTATCAAGTTATTATGTTTATGCATCACATGGTTACATCAATATTGTGAATTAATAATAAAGCTGGCTTGGTTTACTGTTTCCCTCCATTCGTAGAGTAAAGTGGAAGATTTGGTTTCTGCCATTGTTAGTGTGTGAATGTGTTCTGTCTGTATGTTCTCGTATCAGTCCTGGGAATAAGAGGCGAATGGTCATTCAGGTTACCTGGGGTTTACTGAAAGTGATGTCAAACAGGTTACCGCGATTAGCCATAGATTCTGAAACAGGTTACTATGATTTGCCATCAGATTCCATAAAAACAAAATTAAAACTGAAACAGGTTACCATCAGATTCTGTCCAAAACGCCCCAGATTAATTAAAACTGAAACAGGTTACCATGATTTGTCTCAACTTCTATAACCCCCTGCAAACCCCTCCCCCCCAAAAAAAAACAAAACAAACAAACAGATCACAGAAAACTAGAGCAGATTGTCATACTTTGCTGTGAAAATGATAAAGCTATAGATAAGTTACTGAAAGTAAAAGATGGTTATTCGATGTGTGGTTTTAGCTGACATAATTTCATGTTACCTGACCTGTTTCTTATTCTCAGGCCTCTTTTTTTTTTTTTTATACAATACTCTAATGTCTATAATTCACAGGGTCAAATACAGGGATCAGACTGCTTAAAATATTACTTGTTGCCAGTTGTCTGCTCTTGTTGCTATGTGAATTGCTAAGAGATCACTGTAATGCCATTGTTCAAAAATACATTTAGACATGAGTTGCAAAGCAATATAATTATGTAGCATAATTGTGGTAATAATGGTGTGTGTGTAAGATTATACGTAAATGGTGCATTTTAAACTGACATGTCACCATTAACATATATAATTACAACCTATCCAGGATGCGAAATTGGGGCATGTATCCACCCGGTAGTTATCTATCTACTGTGCAGTTGTGTAGGTAGACAGACAGGCATTGATAACACAAACACTGTCCATTTACTCCATAGCTCTGGATCCTTTGAAACAACCTCTGCTATTGCCTCAAAATATCTGTAGGCGATATGCAGCAATTAAGTATTAAGACCCCTGTTTGAAATGATCTGTTATAAAGTGCTCTCAACATGTTCTGTGAAGTTGATTTTTTGTGAATATTAATTTGCAGCGTATGCGATAGATCACATGCCTGAAAACAATTGTGCATGCCCTGCAAGTTGAATTGTTTTTTTTTCAGTTAGTTTGTGCTGGACATTAAAGAGAATATTCCTATCACACAATTTAAACTGCTATACATCTTAAGTTTTATTGGCTATACATTTTAGTATTTAATGTAATCCTATATTGTCAATATCAAGGAAGTGGAAACAAGTGGCATCGAGTTGCTTTGACACAATGTTGATTTTCACACAATAAAACACAAGCATCAGGGCAATGATTGTCATATTGTCCAAAATGATATTAGTACGAGAGCAATGTCTGTGGCTGGCTGTATATATCCATGCCTTGATTATCTTTTGGTTGAGTTAAATAATGCATTCTACATTTACTCAGTTGACAAAAACATGTAATATTGGATCAATGTTGAGAATGTGTGGTATTAGGTCAGAATAAAAAACCCATCTACGGTATATAACATTTATCATTGTCCTAGCATCAGTGTTAATCCAACTTGAAAATTCACTTTTCTTTCATCACGAGACATGCATTTAAAACTGTTTAAAAAGTCCATATTTTAATTAAGTTTCAACTCTTTCATGCTATTTGTAATGCCATGTGAGTAAAATTCTTTAGTATTTTCAAAAACAAAATCCACACATAAAAGGCTGAATTTATGAAGCCTGTTTTTCTTTTAATTGCATTTAGTTACATACATTTACAATGCTTTATTTAACACCTGTAGGCATTTAACAAAATTAGGCTTCCTTAATGCTGTTTAGCAAACATGAGGAAAGGTCTCAGTGTTGATCCAATTTGTGTGTGCTTTTTAGGCTGATAACTAAAGCCCGATTTATTGCTGACAGTTTGGCCTTTATTCACAATTTAACTCCTGTATTGAACCGAATAAAGGTTAACTGTCTGTGAGTTTGTGCTTTACTGTTACAGTCTTAATAGTTCGAGACACTGTCATTAATACCAAACATTTGACCAATTATTCCACTTCTGTAGTACCCTATCTACCTTGCAGCTACTTCCTTTCTGTACAGATGCTAGGTTATAAGCATGCAGATATATTTGTACATACTGTATGTGTCAGTTTGTCTACATAATGGAATATTATTTAATTTGTTACTTTGCATATAATTGCTATAAATAAAAACATTAGGAAATTTGAGCTGAACCTGTCTTATTTTCTTTAATTTTTTTTTTTTTTTTTTGTATAGGAACCAAAAGGGATATTTGTTTATACATACATTTATATAGAACCATAACTTAAAAGGTCATTTATTTGTCCATTGGTATTTTTACCTATTCTTGTTGAATATAAATTTATATTGTTCACGGCTATAACAAAATAGAAGAGAAAACCTTTGGGAAAAAAATTCTTCGAAGTGGCTGTGTTCGTGATTTACAGGTACAAAGTATTTAGGGAGAATTTGTTTTTGGACGGACCAATTAAGAAACTGAACTATCAAAATCCAGTTTGTTAAAGTAGTAAGAAAAGTTGTTGGGAGTTTCAGCTTTGTTTGGTCATTAACAAAACAAAATAATATCTAGATATGTTAAATATTAGTTGCATTAAAATAACTAAAAGGGTGAATTATGAAAAGATAAATTAGTTAAATAAATATATGTATGAAAGTTCATTCTTTTAAGATATGGATGGACAAGGACAATGAATAATAAATTTCAAGTTTTGATTTGCCATTTATTGATTTATTAACAGTTACTATGTCATGTTAATATGATAAACTAATTTTTATAGTTGTAAAGCCACTGCGCAGACCCTTTCCCATCACCTTTTTCCCCCACTACATTTTATACTTACCTGTCTTGTAATTGAAAGAGTTATCGTTCCAGATATAAAGTCTGTGGGTTCCCACGCCTCCCTTCAATATGCTTTTAACCTTTGCTGGTTAATTGTATTCATGTGCTTTATTAAAGAAAGTAGTGCAACCATGAACATTTTGAAGTATTTTTTCTTTTGACGAACAACAGTTTGATCTTTGAAGTTGTCATATGATACTGGTTCGGATATACATTATTTAACTAAAATGTTTGTTGTATTTCACAAATTGCAGATGTTCATGCTGGTTTTACTGTTAAAAATTGAGTGTTACTAAAAAAAATTGTTATAAGATTTACTACTGTATGATTCTGAAGCTATCAACCATAGTTAAAATCAAAATTGTTAAATGTTAAAACAGCCAATGAAAATAATTTAAATATTTTTTCTTTTACTTGTATGGGGATTATAATTGGAAAGCTAAAATGAATTTAAAGTAAATATTAATCTTTTAGGTTTTTTTAAAAATATACATGTATAAAATTATGTATGTATACACACATTAAAGTGTCATAATAAGCAACAGTATCGTTTTCTCAATATCTTTCCTGATTTTTTACTTATCTCTTAATGTTTAATTGTGGGAAGTGATCATTTACTCTTCCGTGCATGGTATGTGCTGTCCTGTCTGTGAAAAAAAGAGCTTTTATGCTAATCAGAAAGAGTAGCTTATGTGGCAGTTGCAGGTTTCCATGAAGACCATGATTTGCAAACTTTGTATGTTTGAAACATAATAGCTGCTGAATAAACAATGTGCTGAGGTGTCATTAAACTGTCCAGGGTTGTTTTTTACTGTTCTGTGTTTTTTACTGATGACAGCACTGATAGCTTATAACCCAGTTCAGTTATGATAAAACATAGCAGACATTTCTTTAAGATAGCTGCATTTGGCATTGAAAGCTTGCTATTGTTTTTAGTGCGTGGCTACCTTAAAGGTGCTTCTTTTTGAAAGGCTCTGTTTGCTGTTGCTGGAAATGTTCAATATTGTGCTATTACTTGCTATTTTCATATGGTTCCTTGCATTAGTCAAGAGGACAAATATTGATTGGTGTTGCTTCATTTGTTCAGCAATACTGTGCTCACAATATAACAACCTATGTACCTCTGTTCTGATTAAAAGTGACAGTTATTCACAAATATGTGTAAAACGTGGTTATAATGTACACTAACATGTAGAAGTTCAAGCAGCTTTGCTCACAGATTTTAGAAGACAAATGCAACATTAATATTTTATAATTATTACATTAAAACATCATTTTGTAAGTATTCCTGTTTCAGAAAACTATATTTTAACTGTTATTATAAATATTTAAACTCTGATTTAATCATAATAAAGTACTTGAATACAACTAATGTACAAAAGAATACCGAAGAATCTGCATGCTCAAGCATTTTTAACTTTAATGGACATTTCTCAATATATTTTCTACCTTCGGTGAAGTTTGACTTTACTACATTATTCTCCAAATGAATGTCAGAAATTGCAATCGCTGAAATAGCCCACGGCAATTAGCAATGTCATAGAGATTGCCACAAATTTTTTCATTCTCTGTGGAAAAAAAAGTTCTGTCAAATAAATGTTCCAAGGTGTATTTTTTGTTTTGTTTTTTGCTTTCTTAAAGGTTGGAAATGTGTGGACACTAAAATTCCTATTTCTCCATAGCATTTATTTTTCTGTGGACATGTGTATGTATGTGTTTTTAAGATTTCATGAACGTGCTTCAAAGAATGCATTAAATAACTAAGTAATATTGATTTTGTAATTAATGGACAGACTGTAACTAAAACCTGTATATTTTCAATGTTGAAGATCTATCTTCTGACTAAATTTGATTTTTGATGCAGATTTTTTTTCTGTTCTGTTGTACTATTAATTTTTGTAGCAATTTATATACATATTTTTATTTGCCAAATTTTAAATGGACTGGGTTCTGTAATCTCTTGAGTGTCCGTCCATCTGTTTAATTCAGAAATTCCAACTTTACATACTAATCAACGTCACTTTTTAAAATGCATTTAAGTAACCTACTGCTTGTACGTGCTTGCAAGATTATTCTGATAATAAACAAAATTTCCAAGAAATGTCACTTTTTAAAATTTTATGTTTGTTTAGCTATTATTGCTCAAATAAATTCTTATGTCTAATTAATGTTTTCTTTGAAACTATTACAAATGTTGCTTTTTGTTGGTTCATTAAATCTGTGAATTTTAGCATAAATATTGTACACCATTGGCTGATAAGTTGCCAGAATAAGTGCATTATTTTGAAACTGGACAGTGATGTGATGAATATATGTATTGCAGGTGTGCTATTGTGATAGTGAAAAATAATCTTTGCTAAATATTGCATTTTGACTTATTTTCCCAGTTGATCCATAGTTCGTATACATCTTGATGGTGTTATGCTTTGATCTTTCACCTTTTTGAATTAAGGTAATTCTAAAATATTGTCATTTATTAATAAATATTGTACTCTTTGTTATAAAAACTAATTTCTGTTGGTTGAAAAATCTTTTATTTCACAAAAGATGAACAAAGTGGTATAAATGATGTTACTTGTTTGATATGCTATGTGTTTATTTGTATATGACAGATCACTTCTTTTTTTTAAAACAAATATTTTTAATTTTGTCAGTACTTAAAGTGTGAATTTGCCTTTAATTTTTTTTTTACTGATCTGCTTTCTTCAAGGGTACAGCTCATACATGTATTGGATAAGTTTGTACATAGCTTATATCACAACAGTAAATAAAAGAAAATGCTTACACAAATATTTTTATTGTATTTTTTGTTATATTTTCTTTCTCGTGTTTGCTGTGAAATACTATGAAAATCATTCGATTTATAAAGTTTTATATTTCAATATAAATTATGTCTTAAACAGCCACCTAAAAAAATAACAGCCTTTCATGACAGGTGGTTGCTTATTACAGATATACAGAATTAACTGATTAGGGAGATAATAAAGATTACCCTTTAAGATTGGTGGCTGTGCAGATTTGTCATTAGTTAATATGGTATTCTACATGGACGTTTTCTGCGAGAGAGGCCATTACTCTTACATATTTGTAAACTATCTAACCAGTAATGTGATAGTGTTAGAATAGTGTATACTCAACCAAAAAAGAAAGTATGCATGTAATCAATAGTCATTTATTTCATAAACCAGATGACATTCATGGTAGAAATTCTGGAATTAGATAACCACACCATTTAGGAGGAGTTGTGTGTGTGTGTGCAGTAATATTGCACATGTGTTTGCTGCCAGTGGTTATTCTGAAATGGCACATTTAAAAAATATTCAGTATTTCAGCATGAATACTTATTTTTTTGGTTGAGTATATATATGATGATTAAGCACATCAAAATATTAAGATTTTGAATCAAATAATGTAAAACAAACAGCTTTTTAAACAGAAATGTATGCAATAAATATTTTAATAATTTATTTTCTGTGATTGCTATATCTAAAATGACTACTCAACAAAAATTAACAAATATAAAAAAGCTTTTTCTCACTAAAATATTTTTCCAATAATTTGAATAATAAATTAATCTTTTTTTTTTAAATTTTGAAAACGATTTATTTCTGCCCTACTACCTCGAGATGGAAAATTTTCCATAAATTTGTTGTGTATATAGTAAAAGTGTCAAATATAAAATGGTCTGCTTCTATATCTCTATTTAGGCACTGATAGACCGGTATGTTTATTCATTATACTCTTACTATATTTTGATTAACTTTGTCATAAAGAAAACTTTTTATGGTGCAATAATTAATATCTGGTTAAAACTAATTTATTCCTTCAGTATTTTATGAAGTGTGAATGTTAAGGTAACATCTGTATATTAATGAGATCTGTTGAAATTAACATT
This sequence comes from Symmetromphalus regularis, assembly GCA_032355785.1. Lineage (NCBI taxonomy): Eukaryota > Metazoa > Mollusca > Gastropoda > Neomphalida > Neomphalidae > Symmetromphalus > Symmetromphalus regularis. The sequence goes on along the minus strand of JAULBS010141771.1, from coordinate 709 downwards.
ATCCAGGTATTTGTTGTTTTTGCATGTCTATTTTCTGTTAATGTTACTTATGTTTGTAGCCTGTTCTGAGTCCAAGCTTAGCAAACTTTAAATCTAGATGTAAAACTAACAATATGTGTATGCTTTTGACAGCATGCAATTTGTACAGTATTAAACTTCAAACTAACAGTTAAATCTGGACTGTATTTTTTAAAATGCACATGCCTGCTATATTGGTAATATGAACTTGACACATTTATTCTGTTTTGGCTGAGTATGAGGAAGTGGTTGTTACAAAGGACAATGAAAGATGAACAGGAAGGTGTGAGAAGGGAGAATATATGGAATAGGAAGATCAGCTAATTAAACATGGAATATGAAGAGTATTATGGCAAGGTAGATTAATAGATATTGATAGTAAATTGGGTAGAGCAGCAAATGTAATAGTTATACATACTTCTGACATTGTCATGTATACATTTAGTTATCAGTTCTGACCATGTATACATTTAGTTATCAGTTCTGACCATGTATACATTAGTTATCAGTTCTGACCATGTATACATTTAGTGATTAGTTCTGACCAAATATACATTTAGTTATCAGTTCTGACCATGTATACATTTAGTGATTAGTTCTGACCAAATATACATTTAGTTATCAGTTCTGACCATGTATACATTTAGTGATTAGTTCTGACCAAATATACATTTAGTTATCAGTTCTGACC
>JAULBS010141760.1:0-12675 GCA_032355785.1 Symmetromphalus regularis | reverse complement strand
AAAGGCCGTGGTATGTGCTGTTCTGTCTATGGGACGGTGCATATAAAAGACCCCTTGCTGCTTATCGGAAAGAGTAGTCAGTGTAGCCAGCGGGTTTCCTCTAAATAAATATGTCAGAATGACCATATGATTGACGTCCAATAGCCGACGATAAGCTTAAAAGTCAATGTGCTCTAGTGGCGTCGTTAAATAAAACAAACTTTACTTTTTTTTGTATATATACTAAATTATAAACCATTGTAAATAGTAATTGAAGAGATATGTTGAAACTTAGTTTATTATAGCCTAAGGTATCAATAAATAATCAAATCATAAGTATATTTGAACTTTTTATGAAGATATTTTATAAAGAAATATTCATCTATTCCATGGGCTCAGGTGTTCGCAAAAGTGAGGCATATCCTGCCTTACCGTCGTTGCTTGTTATGACTCACTTAAAGAATACATTTAGTTGGCTGATCGTGAATATTCTCTTTCACGTGACACTTTTACAGAGAGTTTAGATTTTTTGTAAACGAAGACCTGTTGTGCTGTTCCGGAATGTAGCGAGGTTTGACATTGGTCGTGTTACTCCAGCCAGGTAAATAACTAAACAAATAGCTCAAACTGCACCCACCTGTCTGACCTTTCACAGAAGAAACATCTTACCTAATATAGACAACTGTATCGTTACACGCCACTAATGAAAAGTACCATAGTACATGAAATAAACCGGTTTCTTTTATTTATTTATTTGTTTATTTATTTATTTGTTTATTTATTTATTTATTTATTTATATATTTATATTGAAATGTTTAATACTGACCAAGATGTTTCTAAATACCTATTTTCTTAAAATAAAGACATATTGAAGTTTTGTTGAATGTTGTCTTTAAACATAAATTCAAGTGTCTATCTATACCTACTACTGCTTTGGAATATTTCTACATACATCAGTTTCAAAATGACAATACAGTTCGACGACATTACGTTACATTTAGTCATTTGTTTTACCACCTTGAAAACATTGTATGATCAAAATATACATGTTTAAAGACATAAGACTTGTTTTGAGATACATTTAGAAGTTCACGAAGATACTTGAAGCTAAAATCATTCCTATTGATTCACCAGGACATAAACTTTCATATAACTGTAATCAAATCTGTCTCAACCTCAATAGCCGATGTTTATGTTTTGTGCTGGGGGGTCGTTAAACAAACAAATCTGTCTCAAAGGAGTAACAAAGGGTGGCCTCTTTAGACAGTGGCTTCTTAAAATAGGTTGCATTGTAGGTACATGTATATGGTTTAAAGTTGTGGACTTCTCAAAGTAAGACTAACATACACATTACTGGAAGTGAGCTGTATATTTTGAAGATGAAAATACAGCCAGTTTTGACACTTGTAAGCAAAACAGATAATTTTATGAAAAAAATATTGTTTGTAATCTCATTATCAGGTATGACTAATAACCAGATTTTGTCCCAGTTAATTAATTTTGAGCTCTTTTACAATCAATGTTTATAAAATTATAACTTTTTTTTTTATTGTCAAAATACATCAGTTATATTTTCTTTTAACCTTCAGTATGTATGCATTTGTAAATGTTTATAGATACATGACATCAAGTATATTATTTATTAATAGCATCATATTAATCGTAATATTTCTTTCTTTTATTATTTTGAAACATCTGCCAGAAAGAGCAAAACTATTTCTTCTTTTTTCTCTTTTTGCTCTCTCTTTCTTTTTTATTCTTCTTTTTTTTTCTCTTCTTACTAATATAAATCTCTTTCCCATAAATCTGCCGATTATTTTGTTTTTTGTTTGTATATTGTAATGATACACCCATGCCATGGGGGTGTATCAAAATAATGTGAAGTGGCAGTTCATGCTAATAAACTTTATAGAAAAAAAATATATTAATAGCATTTCGTCATTTGTCTGTATTTTGAACAGTGGTTGTCTTTCCTTTTTTCCGTTTTTATCAAGTTGTTATCTCTCCATTTTAGCTATGCTTATGGAATGCTGTAGTTAGTGTGTTGTTCCTGTTGGGGAAAGACCAAAGTATCAACATCCTATGAATGTAACATGATGTTCCTGTATTAGCACTCAACCGCAAACTCCATCAGATTACGTATGTATTACTTCCTCCTTTTGGAATGTCTAGGCTAACACTTTAGCTTCATTGTTTACAAACGTAGACTCAAAACATAATGTATGAGGTGAAATAATATTCTTATAAACTTTTTAGCTTCATTGTTTATAAACGTAGACTTAAAATATGCTGTAAGAGGTGAAATAATATTCTTATAAATACGTATTTCATATCCACTTTTTAACTTAGCGTATTACAAAGTGTATCAACTGGAAGCTGACCCTCCATTGCTGCATACCATTATTATATTATCAAAGATAATAAGATATAAGAGAAAAACATTTTGGAAGTAATGATTTGGCACTGAATGGCGGCTCTCCTTTCCCTCTGTCTCTTCATTTTAATATGGTTTGCAGTAGCGGCACCAGTGGGTCCGGACAACATCCCCCCCCCCCCTTTTCTAGAATTGTTTTTGTTTTTTAAATATATTTTCAGAGTGGAAGGAAATGAAAATAAACCATTTTCCCCCAGTCCTGTTCACCCATCACATTTGGAACACCCCTTTCAGAAATCCTGTATTCGTGGCTGGTTTGTGTCTGTGAACACGTATTATTGGTTTAAGTTACATATAAGATATATAATTATATATCCTTTGGACTCTGTTTTGAACATGATATTGGTTCTGTTATTACCAGTGTCGGATCCAGAAAATCCATTTAGGGGTGGGGGCAATAATATGATGCCGATTCCTTTGATTCGTTAAAGTTAAAAAAAAATATTATTATTATTATTATTATTTTAAAATGTTATTTAAATCGCAAAATTTAAGAGGGGGTGGATCCCTGGGTCCCCGCCTAGATCCGCCACTGAATACGTTATATAAATATACAAATCACCTGTTATTCACGTACAAAGTAATGTTCTCGTTAAATTGTTTGCAATGTGCACGTATTTCTGTATGTGGGAGGGTGTAAGACATGGTGTTTCACATTTGTCACCTCCATTTAGCAGTAACTACTCAGCACTTGGACATTTGCAGTTTCTGAATCGGCAAACAAGCCAGTGTAGACTGAGATTTCATTGCATCACTGATCGTCATACCTCATCACAGCGGCATCATCGTCAAGACAAGAAAAGAATTCATTTTTCTCAGGCCGTTGCTCAATGGTGTAGGAGAAATAAATACATTAACAAATTGAAATATACACATGACAAGATGGTTGACCATAAAAATATTAATACAGTACAATCCTCTCAATTGCATAGGCATTTTGCCCAAATATGCAATTAACAGGATTATTTCCTTATTTATATAAAAATAATAATAATAATAAATAAATCATCACTACAACTAATCTTTCCTTTGAAGAAAAGAACGTGTTGATATCATTACATCTAATGTTTGATGTTTAGAAACATGTCATATAAATCGCAGGTGATCATGGTATGATAAGACGATTTATTGCCCACCTTTTGCAGATGTTGATGTTACATTCAATTTAATGGCATGTAATTACAAAACGTCATGACTTTGTACATTTCTTTTCAGCTGGTCATGAATGTTTATTCATTGGAATAGGAATCGCGCATCGTTCGCGAACACCTTGTGTCATCACTTTTTCATGGCTAATTCGAGAGCGCGTGTCACCATAGATTTGTCAATTTAATGCATTTTTGCAAAGATGTAGCTTTGAATATAGTAACAGTTTTGGCGTCTGAATGGTCGATGTCTACTGTACTTTGTTTTGTGTAAAGATAGCAGAGGTATTCTCTAAGTTCCACTGAGTAGTGAAATCTGAACTGTGATTTTAATTAGACTGGTATTAGTTAAACCAAACACACTAACTGGTTGGTTGGTTGGTTGGTTGGTTGGTTGGTTGGTTGGTTGGTTGGTTGGTTGGCTGGAGGCTTCCGCTCCTCCCCCCACCCCCAATAATTCCCATAAACATTTTCTTTATTTATCGTTGAATTATTCACCTGCAAATTCTGTTCAAAAACGGGAGCAGCCCACACATACCCACCCCTAATATGAATTCGTTTCAACGCCCTTGATTCATCACTCAACTGTTGAGAACGTCATGTGGTTTTAGTTTCAGTTTGTCAGGCGTTCACCTGAAAGCCTTCCACGAGAATCCCACATACCTGCCATTCATAAGTTCGGCTTACCTCTGGTATTAAAGATTATGTTAAGTGACATTTGTCGAATCCTTGGTGTTGATTCCCATTAGACGTGTAAATAAAGGTATATGTTGTCATAACCTGAACATCCTCAATGTCTCAGCTTTTTGCAGTGAACTGGTTCACGAATAGTATTTCAGTTTGCAAAAAGAAAAGGCAAGAAAACGAAACTCAAGACAAGCAAAGTAAAAATAGGCAATTAAATGCTAATAAAAAAGACAAGGCAAGAAAGGGCAAATCAAAAAAGGTAAATAAAAAGAAAAATCAAAAACCTCAAAGCAAATGTTAAAGCAATAAGGAAGGAAATTTTATTTTGAAATCACTAATATATCCGAATGTTTTATAGATTTTCTTGTTTTGGTAGGTGTATATAAAGTAGATTTTTGAAAAGTTTCTTTTAAAGAAAATGTCTCGTTTACCATGTTTGACATTTGTACTTCCAGAGCGTTGGGAATGGGGGGGGGAGGGTGGCTCGAGGGGTTTCAGCTTCCACCCAATAATTCCCATAAATATGTTCCTTAATCATCGTTGAATTACTCACCGGCAAATTCTAATGTTCAGAAACAGAAGCAGCCCCCTACCCTCATATGAATTTCGTTCCAACGCCCCTCACCACCACTTATTAAACATTGTCTAATCACTCATTATTCCTCTTCTGTTTTTAACAAATATGGGATAAACTTATCATCGTTTAGATGTAATGAATTTAGACACTATTTTCCAAATAGTGATCTTCTTTTAACAAATCAGCAGACGTTAAACGGTTATCAAACGATACAATTATTAACATTCCCTCCATTCTAATAACGGTTTAACCTCTCTCGCTTTCGATATTTGGCTGGAACACCCAGATCGATGATCGACCGGTCCAGTCTGGGAAGACATACATATATGATATTCTCTCACGGCTAGTTGATTTGGAAAGAGTCGTGTGCTGGTGGCTGGACGTGATATTCTGTGGACTAACCGAGCCGACCAGTGGGAGAAATGTTTACAATGAGTCATTTCTGAAATTCGGAGATCCTGCTTAACAACATTCACACAAATTGCTTTCAGATGCTTTGTTCAGATGCTTTGTTCAGATGCTTTGTATTATGTAGAGCTGCAAATATGTGAACTGACAGGAATACGCGTTTGATGATATATAACATGAATGTTGGCACAGTGTTAGGGCATGTCTAAAATTAAATAGTTTTTGTTCTTTTGGGGAGGGGTTTCATTTTAGGGTCATCATAACGCACGCCATTTTTGTTGTTATAGTTTTATTATTATTATAATTATAATTATAAGTATTATTATAGGTATTAATATTATTATTAATATTATTATTATAATTATTACTATAATTATTATTATAATTATTATTATTATTATAATTATTATTATAATTATTATAAGAATTATTCAGTGGCGTAGCTTCCATTGAGGCAATGAGGCAACTGCCTCACTACATTTTTTTGCAGAATTTTTTTTTAAATGTGATTAATATTATAAAACTTGATTAAAATACGAGAAATAAAAACCTTTGACACAGTTTGCCTCACTAGAAAAAAGACCCAAACTACGCCAATGTTATTATAATAATAATTATAATTATTATTTTACATATATAATAGGTAGCTAATGTTTTACCACACTCTAGCACATTGTTTAACTCAGAGACTTTGATCTCTGAGTTAAACAAACATACAACATATGGTCTACAAATTAAAACATACAACATTTGGTCAACAAATTGAAACCATTAATGCCACATAGGATATTCGTTCTATTAACTATAAGGAGTCTTTTATATAGCACGTTCTTGAAGCCGTGACAAGAACCCCCTCTCCACTTCAATAAAACCCTTAGCCCCACTGCAACAAACGTCCGTGTAAATGACTTGAAATGTCTTGCAATGGGATAAATAACGAGGGCGGTTCCAGCAATTGTGAATTGGGGGGGAACTTTATATGAAATTGTAATTGCTGCTTTGGCCTGTACTTGCGCTTAGGGTTTTACAAGAAAAATGTTCATTACCCGAAAATTAGGGGGGGGGGGGGCGTGTGGAACCCCCCCCATGGAACCTCGCCTGAATCACTTGGTCTTGTCTCCTAATCCTTGAAGCCATACTAGTGTCAGTAATTCAACATATCTTACCTAAGATTGGTCAAATATATATCTTGTACATAAACAAAGCTATAAGTATAGACTCTTTCTTCTGTCTGAGTTTCCGCAATTAAAAAAAGAATAATAAAAACAAAACACGTCATCTGAATCCAATTGATACTAAACACCTGATTTGCACTCGGGTACAAAATATAGATAATTTTATCTAATGTCATTTGGTTCCAAGAACTGAGAAATGGCATCAGATATTTAATTTATTATTGTGTGATTTGATGATTTTGTTTTCGCTATGGTTGGTATTGTTATGTAGAATGAAAAATATGTATTTACTCAAATGTGTTGTAATAAAACTAACATAAACGTTGTATTAAAGGGCGTTTCTACAATTTCGAACTGCGACTTTTGATGTTATATAAAAAAAAAAAAACAGGTTTTGCTCGAAACTTGTAAATGTCACTCAAATATGCAAAACTTTTCTAAATTTGCGTACTCTCGTTTCTCTTTTTAAACATTATAGCACACATGTATAGCATTCTGTTAGCTGGCACAATTACCTGCAGATCTGTAATATGCAACAGTTGACATTTTTATTATGTAATATTTTATACAAAATATATAAAGGTTATTTAAATAAAATATAAAGTAAAGTGTTTTATTTAACTACGTCTCTAAATCACATTGATTCTAATCTTATCATCGTCTATTGGCCTTCAATCATATGGCATATTTATTTTAGAGGAAACCCGCTGCCGTTACATGGGCTACTCTTTCCGATAAACACCAAGGGGTATTTTATATGCACTGTCCTACAGACAGGACAGCACATATCACTACCTTGTATGAACGAGTTGTGGACCACTGACTGGAACGGAAAATAACCCAAACTGCAAATGGGTCCACTGAAAAGGATCGATCCGATGACCGACAGCTTCACAGGCGGAAACGCTACCGTTTGAGCTACATCCCACTTCCAGGTTATTTTAATATGATGATTTCCATATCACGGAATCTTTAGATTAAAATAGATATGTTTTATACTTATAATTGTTTATATTCCATGTTATTTTAATATGATGATTTCCATATCACGGAATCTTTAGATTAAAAAAGATATGTTTTATACTTATAATTGTCTATATTCCAGGTTATTTTAATATGATTATTTCTATATCACGGAATCTTTAGAGATTAAAACAAATATGTTTTATACTTATAATTGTTTATATTCCAGGTTATTTTAATATGATGATTTCTCTATCACGGAATCTTTAGAGATTAAAAAAGATATGTTTTATACTTATAATTGTTTATATTCCAGGTTATTTTAATATGATGATTTCTATATCACGGAATCTTTAGAGATTAAAAAAGATATGTTTTATACTTATAATTGTTTATATTGATTTGTGAGATCTGAAACAGCAAGTGCCTCCGTGGATCATTAGTAAGATAAAGGCGCGGATTCAGGATTTCTGAAAGGGGGGGTGTCCAAATGTGATGGGTGAATAGGACCTGGGAAAAATGGTTAATTTTCACGTCTTTCAAATCGGAAAATATATGTAAAAAAAAAAATCTTGAAAAGGATACCCTGGACTTCCCCTCTGGATCTGCTACTGGGATATCGGATTCAGAATCTGAAGACAGTGGTTAAAAACCTGTTTGAAGTTAGCTCACACTGATTACGTGTCACGATAACCCAGTAGAGGATCCAGAGAGGGTCCAGGGAGTCCGTACACACCTTTTCCAGAAATTATTTTTTACATATATTTTCCGAGTGGAAGGGCGTGAAAATTAACAATTTTCCCAAAGTTATATTGGCAATCCATTGTAAGCTGAAGGCCAAACCAACATGTCTCGATGTTTTTCCTTCTCTGGCTACTCCCCAAACATATCCGACGTTCCTTTTTGTGGTATTTATACAATTTACGGAAACAAGCTCGAGATAGTGCCAGTTAGAAACAAAAAGACAATTGCGACCAACGTCTTGTTCAGGGGAAATTATTGTTTTAAATTTTTTTCTTGAAGCAATCACGAGTTATTTCCCTTATTACCTGTTTCGATTTTTTTTTTTTTTCATGTACGTAATATGTTTTAGATATTTAAATTTCGTCTAGGCACTTGTTAAAATCTTTCCAAAACAGCATAATTTATTTCCCCTTGTTTCACCGTGAGATGGTGCATATGGCCTCAGATCACAATTAATTTTGCTATGTTCTCTTATACCTGCATTAAACTCACGAGGCCATTGACATTACACAAGAAACTGTATTTGCCAGTGGGGAATGTACTCTCAATGTGGGGTAAAAAGCCAAATCACACCCATTTTTCAGGGCATTTTACACAAATGTTACCTCACTTTCAAGTGGTGTCATGGCCAGAATGCAGCAGCCAATGCTGACAAACTGCACATATACACAAACTGAATGCAATTCCCTATCATAAATTTCAGAATATAGAGCAGTTTACCAATGAAGAAAAATACAACAGTGGAACTACATTTTCTCTCGCATATATTTCAGTATTATGGTAAATGTGGAGGTCACTGTAGTCTGTGGCCATATACATGACGTCAGAGGCATCAATGATATTTACATCGGTAATTGAGAGTGGAATACTTTCAACAGTTTATTTTCTTTGCACACCAGTGGCCATTATCATGTTAAAAAATATATATATATATATTAAATATTATTATCAGCGGGTTTCGAGTCTCCTACTAACACTAACCTCTGCCCCGGGCCCGGTGCCCTAGTCTTAGGACATTGGACCCGGGGGAGGCGGGTCCGAACCAAATAGGATGTGGACCCGTATAAAAAATACTTCACCTCACCTATTATAATAATAATAATTTATGACAAGGAAGTACTGTCATATTAGCACAACACGGTAGTCATGGAAAACTATAATTGTGTTGAATTTAAAAGTATATATAGTCAAACTTCGAAAACTCGAAGTTGAAGGGGACGACGAAATACTTCGAGTTTCAAGGAGTTCGAGTTTTCGAAATTTTACAGAAGATGCGAAAGATGAAACTACATTGCAGTAATAGTATTTCACTTGATATGGGAAGAAACGTGCGCTGCTCAACCCACCTTTCACACACACGTTACCCCATTCCTAATGAGCGTATATTATAAACCCACCTTTCACACACACACGTTAGCCCATTCTTACTGAGCGTATATTATAAACCCACCTTTCACACACACGTTAGCCCATTCTTACGGAGCGTATATTATAAACCCACCTTTCACACACACACATGTTAGCCCATTCCTAATGAGCGTATATTATAAACTCACCTTTCACACACACATTAGCCCATTCCTAATGAGCGTATATTATAAACTCACCTTTCACACACATGTTAGCCCATTCCTAATGAGCGTATATTATAAACTCACCTTTCACACACACATGTTAGCCCATTCCTACTGAGTGTATATTATAAACTCACCTTTCACACACACACACGTTAGCCCATTCCTAATGAGCGTATATTATAAATCCACCTTACACACACACATACGTTAACCCATTCTTACTGAGCGTATATTATAAACCCACCTTTCACACACACATATGTTAACCCATTCTTACTGAGTGTATATTATAAACTCACCTTTCACACACACACACGTTAGCCCATTCCTAATGAGCGTATATTATAAACCCACCTTTCACACACACACATGTTAGTCCATTCTTACTGAGCGTATATTATAAACCCACCTTTCACACACATGTTAACCCATTTTATTGAGCGTATATTATAAACCCACCTTTCACACACGTTAGCCCATTCTTACTGAGCGTATATTATAAACCCACCTTTCACACACACATATGTTAACCCATTCCTAATGAGCGTATATTATAAACCCACCTTTCACACACACATGTTAACCCATTCCTAATGAGCGTATATTATAAACCCACCTTTCACACACATGTTAGCCCATTCTTACTGAGCGTATATTATAAACCCACCTTTCACACACACACATGTTAACCCATTCCTAATGAGCGTATATTATAAACCCACCTTTCACACACATGTTAACCCATTCTTACTGAGCGTATTTTATAAACCCACCTTTCACACACACACACATGTTAACCCATTCCTAATGAGCGTATATTATAAACCCACTTTTCACACATCACGTTAGCCCATTCCTAATCAGCACAGTAAAAATAAATACATAACATGAATATTTACAATATGTAAATGAATCAAACTGGTGAGTGGTTATAGTATTATTTCGTTCCACATAGTTTGCAATCTTTTGTTCTGTAATTACCGGGTAAATCCTCGATAGCGGAGCCGAAACACCAACGCTTTGCGTGGTTGGCAATTCTTTTTCTGTAAAGTATTACGGGTTTAGTACTTCGAGTTTTCGAAGTGCAATATCTATTCGTTTTTGTTGTGGGACCAAAGAATTACTTCGAGCGATCGACGTTTTCGAATGATCGAAGTTTGAGTTTTCGAAGTCTGTTATTACTAGTTTGTATAGTAGTTCGGTCGGGACTTTTGTTTCACTTCGAATGATCGAAGTTTGAGTTATCGAAGGTCGACTATACTTAATTATATGCACAGATCAAGCATACTTCAAGGTCGTTGTTTCTACTAAATCTTATTCTTCAGTACCACACAATCTCTTAATAAAAAGAATGTCATACAGCTTTATTATGGGTTGTTGTTTTTTGTTGGGGTACTTTTTTTCTTTCTTTTTTTGTGGGGGAGGTTATTCTTCTTTTTTGTTTTTTAAATACCGCTATATTAAAACATTTGACATTTAAAAAAACAAGCCTGCCTGAAAAGAGAATTCTGTATTGAATAGTTACGGCCTCAGTGGTGATAGAAATATTAGCCTAGGCATCTATTCGAGAATGTACGGTATTTACATTTGGTGTTGATTTTTTTATTATTAATCTAAAGATCTGGAACAGATGTTTTGTAACCAAAATATTCAAAATCCTTACTGAATAGTTTTACAATCTTATTTAGAAGAACCGTTGGTACTTGTTTATACGCTTTGACCATCAGGCGAGTTCTTTGTGATCTCCATTCATCAGGACTTCTAGGTTGTGTCCTATGTGCTTCATTTGCTAGCTTTATAAAGGAAGACGCACTGACGTCACTTGCATCGTCTTCTTGATCAGACCACTCCGTACCCGTCAAGACAAACCCGTTTATTTGTAGCGCCTTCCATAACCTGCTAGTTAGAATTTTCTTAGAATAACATTTCGATTTTCTTTGGAGAAACCCAAACTGCCAGTCTGAGATCGATCTTATTTCATCTTCCATGTATTTTTCATGAGAGTATTTCTTCAGCAAGTCGGTCAGATTGAAGTGTTTAAGAATATACGTCATATCTCTTGAAAACGTTTCTTGTTTAGCCATAATGTGTGGTTTGAAAATACACGGGTTGCAATAATACTGAATAGGACGCCAGTGCCCGTTTAGTTTCTCCGGAGATACGGCGCCTTTGTCAGTTACAAACTGCAAGAATTCCGTAAAGCTGACATCATGTCCGCATTGTAAGCTGAGAGATGATGCGTTGTGTCTACGTTTTGCTATTTCTATCCCAGTGGAAGCCCACATGTTAGGCAGAATGAATTTGTCAACGTAGCAGGACCATAGTCGAGAGTATGGATTCCTGGAAAACATGAACCGTGTCATCTTCGAAAGTTCCACAGCATCCGTCGCTTTCTGCATCCTGTACATCTTCATGGTCCTCCTGAACGTCTGATGAGCCAAGCTCCGGTCTATGTCAAAAGGACTGTGCACCACTTTTCCCGCGGTGTCGTTATTCAGATAGCGGAATATCCGAATCCAGAATGTACATCCAATTTTGGGCACGACACAGTACGCCATTTTAAGTGGTTTGAAAACAAGGATGTTTTCAGTTTTACCCTTCTGAGTCATTGCGCAAGCGTCTTGTAAAGTTGTTAGTCGCGCTTCCAGTTCCTGTTTCACGGTTTCTTGATGGTCATTGCTTGGCAATCTTTTAATAACCTTAAAGCAAAAGTAAAAAAACAATATTAACACAGGGCTAGAACTTAGAAATAATTCCACTCGCCTGTGAGACTAGTATCCAAGAAAGGTTGCTACTCCCATAAAAAACATAGCTAGTTCTTCAAACCTCCCCCATCCCCTTTCCCATACACAAAAACATCGCTAGTCCTTCAAACACGCCCCACCCCATACACAAAAACATCGCTAGTCCTTTAAACACCCCTCCCATACACAAAAACATCGCTATTCCTTCAAGCCCCCCCCCCCCGCTCCCCACATACACAAA
>JAULBS010141749.1:0-12676 GCA_032355785.1 Symmetromphalus regularis | reverse complement strand
ACTGAAGTTGTGTTAGCCAATACAAGGTCAGCTTACAGGTTTCATTTGGCTTCATACTGAAGTTGTGTTAGCCAATATAATGTCACCTTTTTGGTTTTGTTTACCTTCATATCTAAGTTGTGTTAGCCAATACAATGTCGGCTTACAGATTTCGTTTGGCTTCATGTTGAAGTTGTGTTAGATGATACAACATCACCTTTTTGGTTTTGTTTACCTTCATATCTAAGTTGTGTTAGCCAAATCAATGTCAGCTTACAGGTTGCATTTGGCTTCATATTGAAATTATGTTAGCCAATACAAGGTCAACTTAAAAGTTTTGTTTGGCTTCATATTGAAGTTGTGTTAGCCAAATACAATGTAAGCTTACAGGTTTCATTTGGCTTCATATTGAAGTTGTGTTAGCCAATATAATGTCACCTTTTTGGTTTAGTTCGGCTTCAAATAAAAGTTGTGTTATCTAATTCAAGGTCTGCTTATAGGTTTAATATGGCTATACATCTTATGACAGTCAGTATAATGTCATCTTAAGATGACTGCATGTTATAGTAAGCCTCGGTGGTCCAGCAGTAGAATGTCAAGACTCTCCAGCTGATGATGGTGGTTCAAAACCCATTGGAGGCTGACTCACACTTGACTACGAGTCAAAATAACCAAATGTTTGACATCCAATAGTCAATGATTAATAAAACAATGTGCTCTAGTGGTGTTGATAAAAAAAGAGAGGTGAAAAAAGACTGCATGTTATATGTTCATGGTGTTTTGTTATAGTCCAGTTAAAGTTTATATAAGATTTGTAAAATAAAATACATTCCTTACATGAATAAAGTATTTATTATGTAATTTTTTATGCATAACTTCATTTTTTTCATTTAGATTAAAATACTGATTTTCTGTTATTTTATTCTCTCTTGCCCCTGATAAAAAGAAAAGTAAAAATGTTTCATTTCACTTCTGAACTACTTTGTTATTTATCAGGGTCGTAACTAGGATTTCTTGTTGTTTCGGGATGGAGGGAGGGGGAGATAAATTATTGGAAGTGACGAATGCTGAAGGCACCATTTCAGGGATATTACATACTTAAAACATCAATATCAATATCTACAGCCTTGTTTATATCTTTCACAGCCATTAATATTTTCTATTTATAAAACCTTTGTTACGGCATACCATTAAATGATATATTTTTCTGTTTCAGTGTGGTTGCTACAGTTTCTGGAAGTTACCGACATCAGTTCAAGTAAGTTTTTTATTTTCTGCTCATTTTTCACAATTCTTATTTTAAATTATCCTTTGCATGTCCTTTCTAGAATTATTAAGAAAAAGTATCTATGTCAATATATTACCATTTCATTGTTTTGTGATATTTTAATTTTTTTTCATATATTTCTTAATCTATATTCGAATCATTAAATCTGTATCTTTTTAATTGTAAGCTGAATATTAATAAAAATTACTTTCATTATTCATTCACATTTTCAGCAAACTTTATTTCATATGTGGTGTTCTCTATAGTAAATCTGTGTGTGTTGAAATTTGATATTATATTTTTATTTTTATTTTGAATGTACGTGTGTTTTGTTTTCAGTCAACCAGGCATGTATTATTTCAAGACTGAGAGCAAGGAGCTTGGCAAGACCAACATGTGTATTGTGCATGTCAGAGAAGCTCAAAGGTAAATCACATTTCTAAGTTGTGCTATTTATTTATAAATTTAAATGTATTGATCACCAGTTGATATCTGTTTGTGTGTAAACTTAACCGATTTTAAATAATTTATTTTTATCAATTAAGAGTCAGTCAATTAGTTTTTTTCCTTTTAAAAAGTATACTCTATCCTGTTTCTTGCATTGCTATGACTTCATCATCTGAGGAGTGGGATGTAGCTCAAACAGTAGCATGTCCATCTGTGAAATGGGTGGTCATCGGATCAATCCTTCTTATTGGACACATTTGCAGTTTGGAATATTTTCCATTCCAACCAGTGGTCCACAACCGGTTCCTTAAAGGTCATGGTATGTGCTGTCCTGACTGTGGGACAGTGCATATAAGTGACCCCTTTCTGGTTATCGAAAAGAGTAGCCTATGTGGCAGCAGTGGGATTCCTATAAATAAAAATGTCACATGATTGACGTCGGATAGCCGATGATAAGATAAAACAAACTTAACTTTCATCATCTGACTTTAACTGATACTGATTTGTTTATCATATATTCATCATTAAAAAACGTTTTACTAATAATGCAAGTGTTATAATGATTCAGTGTGTATTTACAGAGAACACAAGGTCGAAGTGTTAGACCGATCCTTCCAACCTATGATTTTACTCATAGAGCAAGGTGACAGAGTTTGGTGGCACTGGGACAGAATCAAGGTCAGTTTAATGTTTAAGGGATAACTACACTGTGTTTTGTTTTTACCTATATGATTTTACTACCACATTAAAAAGACGAGACATACCTAACAGCCTATACCCACCCACTGTAATCATAATTTTCTTGTGTAATGATCTGAATCAGTACCTGCTATACTCTGTGTCACAAGAAGTGGCACATCAATAATACACCAGTGTGTTCAGTTGAAAAATTAATGCCAAAAAGACAAATATCTTTATTTTAAATCTTTTATACATTGTATATAAATGTATTTTACTTCATAATATTTCCTGTATTGTTTGGTTACTATGGTAATGAAAATGGCAGTTGAAAAGTGAAAAAGGCTGCTAAAAACACACATAAAAATTATTTTTTTCCATATAAATAATTTAATATTCAAAACATTTTCTTCAAAATTTGTGTAAAAATTGACCTTTTGGTTTATTTCCTAAAACCATTTTCCATTTTGTCCTACACTTCTCAGAAGAAAAAAATATTTATAAAAACATGATGGAATCAACTTTATATTCCACTTAAACCTTGCACCAACCATTTATTATTTAATACCAGTGACCCCTGCACCATTAAATCAGTACTACTGTGAATTTATGGTGTACTTTAGTCAAAACCCAGACATCAAGTGTTGAAGTTCACCAGCCATGCATTGTGTGCTAATTTATGAATGAACAGTGGATTGTAAATAATTTACACACTCTACATTATTAATTTATATGGCTATGTATGAACTGGTAGTCCTGTTGATTGTATTGGATTCCATTAGGTTGACCCAGAAATACAATGATAGTATCACATTTGAACAAACAACACTTATTGTTTGGAGATATATGGTGGGTGTATCTTGTTTACTGCTAGTTGTAGTAGAATGATTAAAACATGTGTATCAATGCTTTTCGACACTTTCCCTATCTGCCCAAAATTTAAAGAAAACAAAAGTACTGTAGTGTGTCAATGGATTGATACCTGTAGTGGACCAGTGCTAATTTTTTATTTTTTTATTTTATTACAGTGTAAGAAATCTCACAGTGTTTACCAGATTGATCCACCACAAGAAAACCATGGAGATGACCTCTATGTTGTGAGTTCATACAACTTGTCACATAATCTTGTGTCACAAACATTGATTCCTGTACCCAGGCTCACCAAGAAGGGGTGTTAGCAGGGGCAAGTACCCTGGGTCCCATGGATGCCCAAGGCCCCATAAAAAATTACTAAAAGTCCAAAGTTTCCTAGGGCTTTGTTCCTTCGACCCCAACCTGGGGGCCCTATGCACCACCCAACCTGGGGGCCCTATGCACCACCCAGCCAAAATGGCCTACTGCTGCTCTCAAAATTACTAAAAGTCCAAAGTTTCCTAGGGCTTTGTCCCTTCGACCCCAATCTGGGGGCTCTATGCACCACCCAGCCAAAAGGGCCTACCACTGCTCTCAATGGTCATGTCTGTTCCATTTATTATAATAAAATATATTTAGCTGTTTTATACACAACCCTCAAAATGCGTGGGGACTATCACAGTGCTGTCATAAAATCTGTCATAAAATTGGTTTATGGCAGTATTATACTACCTTCACAAAAATATAAATATGTGTATATTAGGTAGTGTCCTTATTTTTTAAAACTGCTGTTAAACATCCACAGTAATTGGATTTAGAGGCAGAAATTAAGTGTCACAACAATGTCTGAACTTCAGTAATAATGACTGTGTCCATCAAACAGCAAATTTCAATCCCTGCTAGAGAATATACATCTTTTATCATTTTTGATTAAACGTAATACAGTAATGTATTTTATTTTGCAGCCAACTAAAGATGGATTTCGTTGGTCCACACCAAGGTTAGATTTATTGTTTATTAACACACCTAAACAGGCACGGTGGAAGCAAGTGAACATTGGGAGGGTTAACAGAGACATTGGGAGGGCTAACAGAGACATTGGGAGGGCTAACAGAGACATTGGGAGGGCTAACAGAGACATTGGGAGGGCTAACAGACATTGGGAGGGCTAACAGAGACATTGGGAGGGCTAACAGACATTGGGAGGGCTAACAGAGACGTTGGGAGGGCTAACAGATTTAGGTTTGAAATGCTGAGTTTCAAGTGAATACAAGGTTATGATTGATTCAGAATTATTGTGGGGGTGGGGAGCTAGAGTTCCTCCCTGTTCCACCGTGCCTGCTGAATACGTTCACATACATTATCATCTATGTTGTTAAAAAAAAGATTTTATTACTGGGATAAAATTAATTAGTGCCATTGTGTTAATCTTTTTCATAAAAATATTCCCAAATTTAATTAATTATGATAATTAGAAGCAGAATTTTGTCTCATGTTTTTGTTTATTTTTATTTTCGTAAACATGTAAGTTGTCTTCTTTGAAATCCACAATAAACTTCAACTGAAATAAATGGAGTTCATTAAAAAGTTAACTCCATGGTATGTGTTGTCCTGTCAATAGCAAAGCATCTATAAAAGATCCCTTGCTGCTAGTTGGAAAGAGAGCAGGAGTCACAAAACATTTAAGTTCAATTAGAAGTGATTTCATATTTTTTGTCCTAAGTCTTAGATGAATTTTTGTACCTGTAGATCTTTGAAAATGAACATTGTGCCTGAATTGTTATTGTTATTTAATTATTTTTCAGTAAACAAGGTTTTCTCACTCACGAGTTCCACAATCCAGGTGTATTTTATTTCTCTGACCAGAACTTTGAAGAAACAGCCGAGTATATTGGCACCATTATTGTGAAACCTCGACAGAAGGAGCACTTTGTTGAACTCAAGGAGAAGGGATTCAGCCCAGGTAGTTCATGTAACTGTATTTAACTCAGGAAATTGTATTGTCATAGTACACAGAACTATTTTAAACATTGTCTTGACCATCTAAACTGTAAATTGTTCTAACCAATACATAGAACTATTTTAAACATTGTCTTGACCATCTAAACTGTAAATTGGTCTAATCAATACATAGTACTATTTTGAACATTATATTGTCCCATCTAAACTATACATTGTGCTACCCGATACATAGTATTATTTTGAACATTATATTGTTCAATCTAACCTATACATTGTGCTAATCGATACATAGTACTATTTTGAACATTATATTGTCCCATCTAAACTATGCATAGTGCTACTCGATACATAGTACTATTAAAAACTTTGCATTGTCTCCATCTAAACTATACATTGTGCTACTTATTACATAGTTCTAATTTTGAATATTGTCCATTACATTGTGTTACAAGTATGTAACTGTTTAACACTACATATAATGTGGAACTGTTTTTAGATCTGGTGTATGCACATACTGGAGATAGAATCTGGTGGACATGGGATGGAGATGCCATTGTCGATATTCAAGAAAATCTGCTCATCTTGGAGGAGGATAAATGTCTGAATCCAGTTGCTAGGCAACCAAGTGCAGAAAATGAAGGTAATGTTTAGGCAAATATATATATGTGCTTATCAGGATGCTTGGCTAATAAAAAAATAAAAATTCTGGATACATTTTGTTTGTAACTATACTGTATTATTGCTATTAAAAAAAAAATACAATAATTTTTAATTTGTTTTAGCATTTATACAATTTACAGTGTAGATGTGTGTGTATGTGTGTGTGTGCATGCATACATGTGCATCTGTGCACGTGTGTGTGTTCGTGATCATATTTTAAAAAAAGCTAAAATATTAACTTTATAAATATATGTATGTTTGTAAGGTCTTGACTCTTAACAACCAGTTTTGGAGCATCTTAAAACAAGTTTATGTTGCTTATATTTGATACTTACAAAAATTATTTACAAACTACATTTAAATATTGTTTTGATTTTGTTGGGTTAAATATTAGGCCTTTGATGGGTGTTTTGAATGTTTCCAGCCTGAATATGAAAGACCATGCACACCTAATATTTTATGCCATCATATCTTTTTTACATTGTCTTGAGTTCTTCAAAAGTTTTCTAGCATTTCTCCAGCATTGTTAAGCCTTCTAAAAATTAAACTTTGTAACGCATCTCTGAAAACTCATCTACAATACCAGTCATATCTTCAATTGTCCTTCATTGGGCCTGGGAGATCAGATTTTGAGTCTAAGAAACAAATAAATGTCTGAGGGGGTAAGAGTGGTTTTAAACATCTAGGACATCTCATACATTATACTGAGATACGTGATTGGTGATTTACAGTGTATGATTATTGTAGATCTGTTCCAAGTGCTGGATGAGAATTCTGCGACTCTTCTAACTAAAGTTGGTGTGGCAACATCACACTTTAACACAATCGGCGTCTACCACTACCGCATTGCAGACACCAGTGACATGTTTATTACATGTTCTGTTATCGTCAACCCTGGACCTAAGGTAAAATGTTTATTATATTTTAGGTAGTAAACCTGTATATATAACAACACTGAAAGGACTTATAAAAGTGGTAATTATGAACAGGTGTCTCTTATATACAAGTAGAAATACATAAATTGACTAGATTTAGTGTACTTACTATTTTTAAAGTTTATTATATTTCAGTTAAGTGAGACATTATATAAAATTCAGGATCTTCCCAAGCACATGTGCATACATGAGTATTTTTTATTGAAATGTTGCAGCCACAAAACTAGTGATAAAGTCAGGAATTGTTTTTCATTAGCATTAATATCTCTTTTTAAAAGTAGTGGTCTTCATACATGTATTACCATCTTAGAGACAGAAGCTGTTTTTAATGTTCCACTGATTTGCTTCTCTTGCAGAACCATACTGTACATTTAACTGATAATGGTTTTGAACCTAAAGTGCTGACAGTGCGTCCAAATGACAGAATCTGGTGGGTGTGGCAGAGCTGTAAGAAACAACACAACATTATACAGGTGAGTTGACATGTTACTTTTATTGGTTTGCTTTGTTTAACAACACCTCTAGAGAACATTGATTTATTAATCATCAATTGGCTATTAGATGTCAAACATTTGGCAATTTTGACACATAGTTAAGTGAGAGCTAGCCTCCAACAGGTTTTGAACCACTGCCATCAGCTTGAGAGTCTGATGTTCTACCACTGGATCACTGAAGCTCTTTGACATGTTACTAGCCTGTCTCGTACACAGCCCCACAACTGTGGAATGTTTATAAGACTGGTAGAGAATATAGCCCATGACATAGGCCCTATGTAGCTTGTGAAACATGTTCCATACTGATGTTGGTTGAATGTGAGGGCTTGACATTGTTAGACTATTAGGTTTTTTCAATGTTGTGGCCTTGGGGTATCCTTGAAATCAATGATGATTTCTTAAACTTTTAAAATAATTTAATTTCCTTTCTGCTTTCAGTTCGAATTAAATTATTGTAATATTTGTGTGATTATTGCCAGGTTTCTCATCAAGGAGTTCCCATTAACAATGGTTTCCACAGTGGGCAAGCACGAGATAGTCCATCAGCATTCCAGTACCAGTTCCTCACTCCAGGAGTCTACTACTTCATCAGGTATTGCACTTGATTACTTACAAACAAATGGGTGCCATGAGTTACATGTTGTATAACTAATTGTAATTACCAGTTTATGTTTATTGCTTAAAACATCAGTGTGTTTTATATCAGTTAAAACTTTTAAATAATTGAATTACCAATATCATAAGTTGTTTGCATTATGATAAATAAATGGGTGCTATTTGAATGAAAATATTAGTTAAATGTTGAATAACCAGTTTTAATTACCATTTCATGTCGATTACATGAAAATATGTACTTGATTTTGTATTTTATATCAATCTAACTGTTGAATTATTGAATTACCAATATCATAAATTTAATATATCTCTATTAATAAATGTTTACATGCTTAGTCACCATATCAAGTGGTTTTAATGGTAAAATTTTCATTAAGAATCTTTTTATTCATTTTTTTTTTATCAGGCATAATTAAGTGTGCACCTTTAAATATTGTTTTTCAGCTCTAATCTTCCCAAGATATTTGGAGCAGTTGTTGTCTCTACCCAGCCACAGGTATGAGTTTTATATTTTACCACTTTCTCATATAAATTGTTTGATTATCTCCATATGTTGAAACATGGTTGAAAAACATAACATTTAAATACCTATAAATGACAGTAATTTCAGTAATAAATAGACAGATTTTTACATAGTTTTGATAGTAAGATGTAAATCTATTTTAGTGTGCAAGATATACAGAAGAATCTAAACTATTTAATGTCATCACCCTCGTATCCTAAATGTTTAAGTCATTTTTTGGCTCTTTTGATATTTTCAGCCTAACTCACTTCTTATAATAGTTGTCATAAGCTGTACAAATGCCTATGTCATAGTGCACTTCCTAACCCACTTGATGATAATCTGTCTAATAGTTAATAAGTAGTTGTTGATGGGTAATTGCAGCAGTTTTTTGCCTTTTTCTCAAAACAACAAAAAATGACTTGGGCACTTAAGTTATGAGAGTGACGATGTGCAACACTGGATCTATTTTCTAATTTTGTTTGGAATGTTTATATATATTTTTTATTCTTAAACTAACGTAACATATTGTTATGGTATCACAACTACACATTGCTGTTATTATGTTGGTAGCTGCATACCATCTAGGGGAGATAATTCAATTTTCAACATGAAGTATATAAGGACAGGCTTTGTTATTATTGACCTTGACCCTTTAAATGTCTTGCTTAATATAGTCCGGCTAAGAAAGAGATCTATTTTCAAGAATTAATACAAACTTCAGAAATATACGCGAACATCTTTTTAAAAGTAAAACATGCAGACTGGCTTTATGTTGATTTATTCACTCAGTCTTTGTACCTTTACTGGTATTATTAGCATAAAAGTGGAACCATTGTGCATGTTATGACTTGTTAGTGTGCACATAATAGTGACATAAGATATGGTGTAGGTTTAATGTTGAGGTCAGCCTATAAGTATTTTGTAGCTGAGTGATCACCAACTAATTATTCCTTTTGAAAATAATAATCCTATGCCGCTTTTGATATAGTGAGAAATTTTACAACAACTGTTATGACACAGAAATAACATTGAAAGGTGTGTAGCAATGTGTAGTTGTCATACAACTGGTAAGTATGAATAATAACAAAAATTAGAAACAACTTTTTGTAGTTAACAGGTCCATGAAATTGTCATGCGCAAGCACTCTGTTTGCATTCACTCTTGGCTCTGCTATTTATGAAAGAACCCCATTACAAAAAAACCATGTCCTCCAACCACGGTGACATTAAAGGACCTTGATTAATTAACATTTGATCAAAACTTTAATATACATCCTTTTAAATATTGATGAAGATAAAGAGCTCAAAATATAGACCTTAAGTATATATGTGTGTGTGTGTGTGTAAAAATAAATAAATAAATTTTATAAAATGAAAGTAACTCATTTTGTTGACAGGTTCACGAAATTGCTGTAAGCAAGCATGAAATCAAACCAGACCCAGTGACTATTCAAATGAATGATATTGTTTGTTGGGTATTCAGAGGCCCTCGATCACATGGTGTAGCTGCCGTTGAAACCGTAGACCAAGTATTGGATGCACAGTTTGCAGAGAAAACTATAACACCAAGGTATGTGCTCACTATTTAATATCTTATCTCAAATTACGAGTAAGATGTGTGGGAGAGGATGCGTTATTGTGATGAATTCTTTCTATAAAGTTTCTCCTTTTGTATCTGAGTGTAAGATCTGTGGCACAGCATGTGTTATTGTATAAGACCTAAACAAAACAAAACATGTATTTCATAACGAAAAAGACTGGCTCACCCATCTTTTTATTCAGTATTTGATAGTTCATTAGTATGTTACAGTATATAAAATAAAATTAATATGTCCAGAAACATGCCTTTATTATTAAATTTTTTCTATTTAAAAGATGTTAAATTACATTATCACTTTATTATGTAGGTTGTCATTAATCCAGTATGTTGTTGTTTTCAGACGATGTATAGCTGAGGCAGTGAGAAACACTGGAACTCTGCATTACTACAGCAAATCATTTCAAAGTCAGAAAAAAAATCAGAGTGTACGTTAACTTCATTTCAGGAAATTACTATATTAAATTCATTATTGTTTCTTACTTTAAAAAAAATATTCTCTCAAGTGTGTCATTTGGATATTGTATATGAAAAACCACTTATAGATTTAATTAAGCATGGAGAAGTTCATGTAAGTTTAGAAATATCAATGTATAGGAAATAAAACATTGTCAGTTTTTAAGAGATATTTGTATTTGTGAGAGTAAATTAAAAAAAGAATTGCTGTATTTTTGTAGGTCCATAATAAAAAAAGGTTGAAATTACAATTAGAAAAATCATAAAGGCGATAATTGTTATCCAGTGAATGTATTTTAAGAACAAATTACAATTTTTCACCTTGTTGGTGTTTAATATATATTTGTTTTAATTGTACAAAAGATAATTTTTTAAATGTCTGTTATTGTGAACAAATTACTATTTTACTGTTGCTGTTGTTTACTATATATTTGTTATAATTGTGCAGTACATGGAGGAAACAAGAATGAGCAGTGTGATTTGTGATGAGAGATTTGACAATGCTGTGATCCGTATTGACAAAAATGGCTTCCATCCCTCCACTCTCTACTTACAGAAGGTATGGGTTAAAAACAACGGGATTCCAAATATTCATAAGCATTTATTTCTGTTTGTTTCTATCAGATATCTTTGCTTGCACATTATATTATTTTCAACTAAATAGTTAATTGATGACCCTTCATAAACATAAGTCAAAGCAAAGATTCACCAATGTACAATGTTTGCATGACTAATAATAATTTCGTCTTCATCATGATATGTTTGATAACATGTACATAGGTATTTTTAATTTAAAAATTAGATTTTAATCCTTTATTTTGGAATAAATAACTGTTAAAGTGTTGTTTAAAACTGACAGGGTATTGTTTGTTTATTTTTAGGGTCAGAGTCTTCTGTGGACATGGAAGGGGACCGATCAAGAACATAATGTCATTCATGTCAGCTCTCCAGATAGTGAGGTAATATTCTTAAATTCAGACCCAAAAGTCACTTTCACTGAAATAATGTTTTTAATAAACTTGTTTCTTTTAAGAATTAAGACTGCAGATTTTAAATACCAGAATTTTCTCTTCTTTTTGTTTTATTTTCATTTCATTGGATTGCAATTTTGTCAAGCATTTGTCACATGCAATCAGATTCCATGTATCTGGATAATTGAAACTGTATTCAGACAAATGTTTGATAACACTTAATTACCATAGCTAAATCATTTTGGTATGGTACTGTGACAGCAATTTCAAGATAATAAGCATACTGTGTATTATATTTCTATTATTATGATGATAGTGAAATTCTAGTGAAAACCAATTTATAAACATTATAATTTTGTAAAAATGCATATGATGGTAACTAAAACAAGAAAAAAGTACAACATTATGTCATCCATAACACTATGGGATAGCATTTCTCTAAACTATCATTCAGTTAGAAAGTTAAAGGGTAAAATTGTCTCTGACTATAAATAATATCTCAAATTTATGTCCCTCATGAAATAATTTTCCTTTGTCACTTACTAAAGCTTGTGACAGAGAAAAATTATTTCACTCAGGTCACAAATTTGATAAAAAATGGTAACTTGTTTAATAACCTCTATTTATTTTTCAAGTCTAAAACAAAATGTCCTATTTAAAATTGTATATTTAACTGTTTGAATGATTTGAATATGAATCTTACAGCAACCATTGGATATGGTCCAAGGAGCACAATCATTTAACAGTGGAAAGCCAGTACCAAACAATTCATTCCTCTACACGTTTGATGAAGAAGGTTGCTTTACTGTAGCATCCCAGGGTGCACCGGGATATTCATGTACAGTAAATGTGCTTGATGTGGGTGAGTCTAGTCCATAAAATGTGTCACTTTTAATTAATCATTTAAAAATGTATCATCACCAATAACATCCTTATTTAATTTTTCATTGTTACATATTATGTGTATTTTTTTCATCCAGAAATATGAATTATTAATTATAATACACACTACCATATTTATTCAACTATATGGCAGTCTTTTCTCCTCCAGAACCAGCCTTAGAATCTAGACATTCTGAACTTCAGTCAGATATAGGTAATATTCATTGTTGAGTGTTATCTACCATAACTTAATTACTCAGCACTTTCAAAATGTGAGGTGAGGTGAAGTATTTTTTATATGGGTCCACATCCAATTTGGTTCGGATCCGTCTCCCCCGGGTCCAATGTCCTAAGACTAGGGCACCGGGCCCGGGGCA
>JAULBS010141738.1:0-12677 GCA_032355785.1 Symmetromphalus regularis | reverse complement strand
GTAGGTAGGTATGTAGGTAGGTAGGTAGGTAGGTATGTGTGTGTCTGTGTATGTATGTATGTAAGTATGTATGTATGTATGTATGTATGTATGTATGTATGTATAATATACATGTATAGAATATACACCATAGTGTATATACCATAAATAACTGTAATTCTCATAAATATGCTGCATATCAATTATCATTCAATGTGTACGTATTTGTTTCCCAGACACTGACGTTTTCTTAACATAATATGTATAGCATTGTTAATTAGGTACGTTAAATAGGCTGCATATCAATTATCATTCAATGTGTACGTATTTGTTTCCCAGACACTGACTTTTTCTTAACATAATGATATATATAGCAATGTTAACTACCCTCTACACTAATTAGCATATCGTTCAATGACCTTATCTTAGTACAAACATTATAAAAATAAATTCATGCTGATGAATTATGTATAGTTGCCCTATTCACAACATGAGCGAATCCTATACACTTACGAAATGGCTGTAAAGGTCATCTTCATAAAACAACCATCTGTCTTGAAAAGCCACTTTATATGTGTCTGTTAATATTTATATTTTAATCTGTGTATAAAAACCACCTCATCATAACAATCACTTTTTATAGTTCCCTTGGGTCGTGTGGAACATCGTTGTGGACTTGTAAAGTATTGTGTAAAATTATTGAATTCTTCGTCACAAAATAAGAAAGCTTTTACTGTCCATCAACACCAGCGCTGTTATTATCGTTGTATTGACCTTTTTATTCCCGACTAAGCAAAACAAAAACCATGATCAATTATGATTTAGATTTTTTCACTTTTACAAATGCAGCTGCAGGACATATGTGTACAGGTGTATATGTACAATTTATCACTCACATACACTGTCAGTTACAACAATCATGTATTAATTTATTAATCATTTTCGTACATGAAGACCTGCCTGCAAGAACCAGCTAACGCACATCGCGGCCATGTTGAAAAAATAAGGATTTGATGATGGGTTACGGGATTATCATTATGACAAACATTGAAAATATAACGATATAATTTTATAACAATTAACTTGCTGGGTTATTGCTCTCAACCAAACTGATATTATCGAAATATGTTTATGCTCTCTTGTATTGCTTTAATATGAGTGTCATTATTAGGTTAGTGTTTACCTTAATACATCCAGTGTTGTTTATCGGGTATAACGGTACCCAAAACGTCAAAATGTCAAACGTGGGTTACCGAGTTCTTGAACGTAGATCTTCATGTTACATGTCACTTGCATTGTCTAATCGACATTTACTAGTGTTATTCATCTTTGCTGATTAAAATTATGCAAGAGTTACATAAAATACATATTTTATTAATGATAAAAAAGACACATTAATGAGTTCTCTTGTAATTTGATATGTTCTGAAATTAAATGATTGAGGAACAGGAGCAGAAATTTCATTCCTAGAATAAAATTCTGGTTTTTCTAATTATCCCCTCATATTTATTCTATTAGAGCATACTCCCAGAAGGACTCAGTATACTATAACACTATCACAGTGTTTACAAAACAATAAAAGTTCATTTCCAGACGAACTCAGTAAACTATTACACTGTCAAAGTGTTTACAAAATATCCAAGGCTCACTTTCTCGTTGGTAGGTTCAATACACTGTATGAACTCCCGAAATCAAATTTGGATTGCTAATCGAGGTAGAATCGTTAACGGAAAATAGAACTCTTGTACAGCACGTAAAACATAGCTTAGTAGTACAGCTCTCGACCATTATGTGATGGATCGTAGGTTCAAACTTCTCAGTGCTATTTCACTGGTACACAATTTCTTTTTAATGAACAACACCATTTTATTACATATACCAATACAATAAAATCATGTGAAGATGTCCAGACTGGTTTGTTATGTTATTTCAGATCAACAGGATTCAATCACATACAAGTTTAGTCATGCATTTCTTTCTTTTTTCTTTTTTTATTGCTTCCAATGCCAATTCACAATGCTATGGTTGCGGAACACTCACTCTGGATTGGAGCCGATACTGATATTAAAAATCAATGCCTCCACTGAGATTTGATCCCTGTAACTACGAACCACGAGTCCAATAGCGTAACCACTGCACTACAAGGGTCGATAGAGTGACGGTTATGAATATGTGGTCTGCATAACCGGTTGGACTGTAGTTTGGAAGACTGATACAATGAGTACAACCCTTCTTTGTTAGGTTTTGTCAGTGCTGGTAATGACATACACATGGATTTCCTATCAAAAAATACTGGAGTGGCTTTAAAAAGTAAAGCACGTTTTTTTTCTACCACATGAAAATCCTTCAGACAGTTAGACAATTGAGCTTAATCTTTTCAAACATTATTCAAACAAACTAATGTGAGAGACATTGATAGCTCGATGTATGTAGTGGTCATGCTTGATCCGTCTTTGGTAAAATAAACTTTTGTCTATATTCGAACGGCAGAACTAAACCCACCCGATGTTTCCTTTAAGCCTATTCGATGAATCGCTCAGTCTAATATCTGTATGCTGGACGGTGAATGCACCAGTACATGTATATTGACACTACGATCAGATATACAATGCTGTACGTAATCCTAAACAGTAACAATCTAAATGTTAACAAACCATGAAAAACAGAATAGCCACCTTGTGTTAATCCGTAGCGTTCCTTTGGTTTAAATACGTCAGGATTATAAGAATAGAGTGTGTCCAACGCCATGTGGATCTCAGAAAGTAGTGCCTGGTGGAAGAAAGTGCAAAGGAAAGGAGTGTGGGATTAATCCCAGCATGTCAATTAATTGGCCAGGGGCCGTATTTATCAAGGACTTTTAAGTCAGAATTAGACTTAAGGAAAAGGTTTATTCAGTGGGTATTAGGTGTCAGACGTATGGTGTTTTGCGACTCATGATCTTTAGAGGAAACTTATTGCCGCCACGTAGGTTATTTTTCCAATTAGCAGCAAGGTATCTTTTATATTATGTGCTTTCCCACAGATAGGACAGCATGTACCATAACTACAGATAAACCAGTTTTGGATCAATGGTCAACCTACCCACTAAGCCATATTGAGCGCTCACTCGGTTGAAATTTGATCCCAGAACCTACCAAATGTGAGTCCGATAGCTTAACCACTGTCAAATAATTTTTTAACAAATGATTTTGATTTAAGTTCCACCCAAAAACTTAATCATATTATCAGTTTGTTGCTATTAAGTTATTATGTACAATGTATTAATTTCTTTTGGTGTAAAATCACAGGAACAAAGGTTTTTATTTAAATGTGTTTATTCCATTTTTAGTTCTTTTTAAAAAAATTTTTTTATATATATATGACCAGAGCGCATGCCTAGAATTTTTTGTAGGCATCACACAGAATTTGTCTTCTGTGAAGATAGTGTTTTGAGAACAATACTAACTGAATGGCATCAGTTAGTTCAGTATTAACTGCATCAAACAGTATCAAGATGGTTCATAAGTTAATAATCCTGCTCATCTCTCTCTGTGTATGGAGTTAAATGAAATATTCTAATATAATATAGACGAATGAACTTAACAGAAGTTAGGTTCAAGTTAAATGCGTTTAGAATGAACGCGCAATTTTCATTATTATTTTCTCAGATAATACCCGAAAGTACAAAAATGTTATCTTGCTTTATATGTAACACAATATGTAGTTTATACAATCCTAACGTTTCTTTAGATCATAACTGCAATAATGCTGATGCGTAAATGCTACCTGAGGTTTTGTTAGCTGGTACTTTCACCACACTTTCTTGTACGATTATACATTTTTATCACTGATGCTTGTTATAAAATGTATTTTCTGTCGAAATTTATCGGAGTTTATGCAATCTTCCAATAGTACGTACTAAAGGGATTCAGAGGCGGATCTAGGGCGGGGCTCCAGGGTCCCGGGTCCCACTAAATTTCGCGATAACTTTTTTTTACTTATTATTTTATTTAACGTTAAAGAATCCGGCCTCATAATTATTACTGGGGCCCACTTAAATGGATTTTTTAGATCCGCCATTATGATTCATTCCATGAGATTGACTTTAACATTTCTCTCGTTTCTTAGTGTATTCTTCCACAACATTCATAAAGATTTTACATTTATTGTTACCAGTTTGATGTTCATGATTATTGAGACTAAACTGGAACAATTAACAAAAGATGGGAATGGTTATAAGTGAAAAATCATCTGTTTTAACGTTTCCATATGTAGATTCAGGGATCGGGAGTGGGGCTGGATACTATCCACCCTCTTGTTCCTATCAATTTTTCCTCATTATAATTTGGGCGTATCTAACTTTGAACCACTCCTCCAGTATTAAAAACTTTAAAATATCGTTACTTCCGCCTTCCAAACGTTTGTTAATAACTTTCTAAAAGAAATTGTTAAACACGTTAGTTTATATTGTGTTTATCTATGAAAAGGACTATTCTTGAAATTTGAAATCTACTACAAAAAAACATTTAACAAAATCATTTAGATTAGATTTAATTAATAACTTTCCTTTTTCACAATTTTCTAAATTTATACTAATACGTTTTTTTCTTAATCGTGTTTGGCTTTCTTCAAACATCGTGTTGTAACGTCAAGAAATAAACCTCCTAGTTAATGCAAAATGGTGACAACGTATAATTTTAATTTTCTCAATTGTTCTTTTAACATGGACTATCGTTAACAAGTTGTATGGTGACTGTAATTAGACTTAAGACATGTTTTGTTATATATTGTTATATATATAATATAAGTTATATAGGTTATGAAACCGTATACTACAGCTGAAATGAATTCCCACAGAGGACATGGATAAAAGGTTAGATATACTTGAAATGGTTTAACAAGGACACTACACGTGTGATAATTAGGTATCCTGTACGTCATCTAAATGCAGAAGTCCTTGAATAGCACAGATTACACGTGATAACTATCTAACCATCGATCAATGTGACGTACAGAAGAGCGTTATTGAATAATAGCTCATAGACTTAGGACAAATTATAAAATTCTATTAAAATGAAAGACGATATGGCAAATTATTTAAAACCAAAAACTGTTTCTACTAAAACAAACATTAAAAATAACAGTTCATAAACATATTGTGTTTCGTTAGTTAAATTCAACATAAACAGGAGAATAAAATAAACAAATTATAGATATTCTAGAAGCTGAGAGAAGACTCGAGCTATTAAACAAATATACTGAACAGCAAAAGAAACGAAATGTTGTACAGATCCAGTTTAATCAAATTAGAAGAAAAATTCATAAAGATAAAATTCATGCTGCACAAGCGTTACACTTCTCTGCACATGCCTCCAGTAAGCCAAACAGCCAACGTCAAAATATGGTTAACGTTTATTCAATCAAGCATTGCAAATTAAAATCGCGTTTCTTTTGCTATTCAGTATATATTGTAACCTTCGACTATCACCACGGTTGGTTTTTTTTGTTGGTTTTTTGTGTTTTTTTTCTTTCTTTCTTTAAAAGTATGATTACTTATAGAATATGCATGTTGGGACATACTGGTGTTTACAACTCGAAATGCATTTGATATAATCAACAACGGTTTGTGCTTTCACACTAGTGTCAGTGCCTTTATGCTAACTTACATTCATTAACATAATTTATGATAATAAATTCAAACACCTATCAAATTGTGCTTTATTTTGATTTCACATATATTTATTTTAGTAAAGTTCTTTCGTAAAAAAAATAAAAGATCGAACTAACACAGCTGGGTTTTTTAAATATAAAATAAAAGAAAAAATGTCTTCCACACTTTTATCATTTGTTTGTGAAATGTTCCATTTTTAAGTTAGTGTATTAAATTTCGTTATCGCGTCAACCATACAATGTAGAGAAGTGTTATCACTTGAACGGATTTCGTATCTTGACATGAACATATTTAACATGAACTTTGTTGTGTTTTGACACTTTATATTCAATACAAAACAATGCTGTTCTAGTACAACGTTCCTGATATCGCTTCATAAATGTGTATCAGCTTTTCAAATTAGCATTGGGGATGTTCTCACACGTATATTCTTGCAAGGCTCATGAGAAAGCTATGAAAATAAACTTCATTACAGACTAAACATAAAGCGAGATGTTTTCTAATATAGAAGAGAGAATGTGTCTTTTTGACATTTAACAAAATGTGCCAACATGATAAGCGTGGGATAATTGTAAATACACGTAGATAAAAAAAGATATTCTCATGGTGTTAGTTCTTAGATGAATCATGAACACAGCCTGTTCACGCATCCCCTCCATATAAAATAGCAATGCATCCACGTGTATTGTAACAACCAAACCGCGTGAAGTACAATAATTTTAAGCATGTACGTCATACCATTTTCTCATCGCCAAGAATGAGATGCGCGAGACCCATGCATATACAAGTACACATGTTAATGTTTGGATATAAATGTGGATATTTTAATGAACTCAGTTAAAACCTATTTTCAAATATTCTCTATTAATTGTAGAACGATTGATTGAATAGGTGTGAATTTACATGAACCAGGAAATGCATACTTTGTTGTATGAGATGTACCTTATGTTGATGTATTATAATGTAAACAAAATTTAATCTGTCTACTCATACGCAGAGCATGTACATATACGAACTAATATAGGCCCTTTTACAGTTCTACCTCGCTAGATCGACAGATGTAGGCGCAGGAACGACATTTAAAATATAGTGTCCGTCACCTGTGATGCAGTGGTTAAGCTGTTGTCCCTACGGCTGGTAGGTACTGGGATCAAATCTCAGTCGAGCCAGGGAATTTGTAATTTGTAATTTCGATACTGGCTCTAACCCAGAGTGAGCGCTCTGCGAGGCTTAATTAATAGGTATAGACCACAGGCACCGACCAGTGGTACACAATTTGTTATTAAAGGCCGTGGTATGTGCTTTCTTGTCTGTGGGAATGTGCATATAAAAGATCCTTTGTTACTGATCAGAAAGAGTAGCCTATGTGGCGAGTGCGGATTTCCTCTAAAGACCACAAGTCGCAAAATACCATATAGCCGTTGAATAAACAATGTGTTAGGGTATACTTAAACAAATATAACGAACAAAACACTTTCACCTAGAAGTGTATTGGAGGTTCTACTTTCAAAACATGGTTATTGTATCTAAAATCCTTCAGAGATGTATAATATAGTTTAAGTGATAATATCTGTATGCACAGTAATGTTGTCAGTTAATATGTGATTATGCGCGGAGATTCGGTCTCTTAAAAATCTGCTCCATGGATTAAAACTGCAATGGTTACACTTTTTCTAATTTATTATTGTGATATCTGTTGTCTTACATTTGCTTTGAGTTCCATGGTTAAGACATTGTTTACGTTTTAATGGTACTAATCTGACTGCTAGACACTGTAATGTATATTTGGCTATTAATCCTTTTTGCATATCCAGTGGGTTTCGTGTTGTTGTGTTTGTGTCTTTAGTGTCCCAAAATGGATTTTACACCTGACATATATAATACCTGAACATTACAAGTAAGGGATGAAAGTGCTTAGAGTATATAGATTTATACTTTAATAGTTAAAAAAACTTGTCGTTATTAAATACTCTATATATTGTATATTATATTAAATTGAAACATTTATTGTATATGTTACATATTTTAATTACTTTTTTGTATGTATGTAAATGTCATGTCATGTTCACATATAAATATCTCAATATTGTGTTTAAATATAAAAACACCATGTATTACCAAGTTTTGACAAAACATGATTTTGATGTTCACGTATAAATGTTGTGTTATTTCAACTTAATCAACATATTAGTTCTCTTTCTTCAAAAAATACTATTCAATAATTTCTTTCTATTTTGAGTGAAAAGCAGAGAAAAATAGTGCTTAGTACCAATTTTCTTATTAAATATTTTCTTTTATTTATTTTAAGTGCAAAGCAGAGAAAATAATGCTTAGTACCAATTTTCTCATTATTTTCACTCTTTAGTTCACTGTGTCTCACCACTTATTATAAATCATGTTCATCATTACTAATTATCTACGTTTTTACGGGCGCGCCTAGCAATTCAATAAAAAAAATATAGTCGTTCAAAGGAAAATAATTTCTATATACTTCCAAGTGAAGTATTCAGTTTTTTCCGATTGACCTATTACTCTGGGTACAGAATGCGACGACTATGTACACATACGGACTAAGAGTATTACGTCCAAGCGTTCATGCACTATCAGTTCATTTGTATATCACATAGCGTATTTGTGTGAGATTAGTACAAAGGATATCCTGTGACTACGTGTTATAAAACTTTAAAAAGAGACAGTTAAAAACAAATAGTTAACTTACCGTTCATGTTTGTTCATTACATTAGAAATTCATCAGAAAACTCCTGTCTGTTTGCGTCGTGTAAGAATACTTTTAATCCTAGGTATACAACAGTTCGTTATCAGAGATGTTTATAAAGTAGCTTAATCTTTCATCAGTGACGTTACAAAACTCTTCAATCTATATTGTACAATAACAGAGGATCCTCTGACGTTAGAGAGAAATTTTTCATCAGATGGGTGGCAATGGAACATTTCTGTAATTATATTCCATAGTGCTACCCCGATCTATTGCAAAGCGACATTAATCCGTGTACGTTTCTACGTACGAGATTCAACCAGCCAAACAGAGAGCTGTACTAGATATGTACGCATATTAGGTCGAACAACTGAGGGTATACAATGAGGCGAGTAACTTGGGCTATAATGGAACGATAGAGAGACTTATACATGCATACACTTTCACAGAGAAAAGTTTTTTTTTCAAAAGACTGGGCAGCGACGCCAACGGTGAATTGTAAACGGAATTGTATGTGGTAGAAATGGTTCGCTGCCCCCACATAAACACGTTCAACAACAGCCGTATTACATGGACAATGGATATTAATTAATATAAGTCGCTTACAGAGAGATGTAATCAAAATTTAGTCCAGGAGATATCGAATCGTGACATTTTTTTCACACGCAATGTCAAATTAGATTGTTTTTACGAATCGTTGTAACACAACGCGCTGGAAAATATATCACCTGTCCAGTATTTAATAAGCAGCATAATAACAAGCATAGTGTTTACTAGTAAGATTGAAATGAAGCGGAACTAAAATAGAAAGATTATGTAATATGTCCTTAACCTTTGACCGTATAATACTTTTCTAAAAACTAAATGTAGAATGTTTGTAAGAATGAAACAGATTAATAAAAGTTATAACAAAAATTAAATATCTTACAGTATTGGTTATTTTAATTGCTGATAGTCAAAGAAACTGAATATATAATATTTTATTACACTTTAAAGAGGGTCAGTAAAAGTTGATTTGGAAACATACATAAAGAACTGATCTCATTGCACGGGTCTTATACAGTATCAGTGTCATTTTGGAAGGTCTCGGTGCTGTTTGTAAATAACTGATGCTTCAATATATAATAAATAATATATTTATTTAATAGAAATTAACAATAAATAAATGTTTTAATCCGAGTATTGTACATTTCAGTGGCGGATCTAGGGCAAGACCCAGGGGTCCGCCACACTCCCATAAT
Organism: Symmetromphalus regularis; assembly: GCA_032355785.1. Classification (NCBI taxonomy): domain Eukaryota; kingdom Metazoa; phylum Mollusca; class Gastropoda; order Neomphalida; family Neomphalidae; genus Symmetromphalus; species Symmetromphalus regularis. The sequence continues at coordinate 3,091 of JAULBS010141738.1, read as the reverse complement.
TTTGCGATTATAACATTTAATTTTTTTTATTATTATTAATTTTGTTTATTTACTTATTTTAACGTTAAAGAATCCGGCATCATTTTATTGTGACGCCCAGAATAGATTTTCTGGATCTGCCACTGCATTCGCTCAAAATGTTCAGTAGGGTATATGTTTCTCTTCTTATGCTTCTCATGCCTGGTGTGAAACACAAACAAATAACTGTTTTGTTCTGCAGTCAGTCTGTACGTATCAGTTGACGAAGTGTTTATCTAATTCACTAAGGAATAGCTACTTGTTAACATTATTCAGGCGCGGATATAACAATTTGGAAAGTAAGGGGTGTTAAATAATGTCTGTCAAAAGTAAAGTTTGTTTTATTTAACGACACATCTAGAGCACATTGATTTTTATCTTATCATCGGCTATTGGACGTCAATCATATGGTCATTCTCACATATGTATTCCGATAAGCAGCAATGGGTATTTTATTTAAACCGTCCCACAGACAGGACAGCACATACCACAGCTTTTCATGAACCAGTTGTGGACCACTGGTTGGAACGGCACTGTCAAAAGAGGCAATGCGCACAGCAGTGGATGTCTCACAAGGAAGGAAAATTAAGAATGCTTCCCCCTTCCTTTGTTTACAGTTTAGGAAACAATCGAAGATGTTTTCTATTATTATGCCTATAACCATTGACATCTAAATCCAGAAATGGTAGTCACGTACCACTAAAAGAAAAGATCGACTTTTATAATTCAAAGACAAGAGAAACATAAACAAGTCTATTCTGTGACGTTTCATGCAATTATCTGCAAATGAGTTCTCATAATTATTTTGTTCATGAGTGCAGTTTGGTCATGATTAGGGATTGTGAAGTCAAGTTCTTATGTCGACATGGACATTAACTAAACACTTTTTCGCAATTGAATGGCAATGTCTGTTTATATCCATTTATCCATATGCGCATGAAGTGTGTATAGCACTGTTTGTCGGTGAGTCAAATTGGTGTAATCAAAATGAACTTAAAGCTGACATTAAACAAAATGGAAGGCCCACGAAGAGAGTGCTTAAACAGATGTATAGATGGATGGAAGCACGTCATGTACTTAATGAGCTCTATCAGGTAAATCTAGTCACTTATTTACGACAAAATTAATTTTACCAAAATGTATATCAGCACAAGACAGAGTCCTTGAGATATATGTGTCTGCACTGTAAAAACAGAGATGACAGCAGCAGTTCGCGAAAGATAACCGTACGTTAAATAAGTAAATGGGCGTGCGTGTGTGCGTGTGGTATCACTGTCCGGCCCATGCAAATCTTTTCTGTATTATTTTCAAATATCTTGCCACTGAAAGTAATAATACTTATTAGTAAGCAGTCCAACACATTGCATAATTAAAATCAAACATTATTATTGTACTGAATCTGAAAATGTGTGTGCGTGCGTGCGTGTGCATGCGTGTATGTGCGCGCCCTGTGTGCGTGTGCGCGCGCCCATGTGTGTGTGTGTGTGTGTGTTAGAGAATTATTAAATTACTATATCTTTCCTTTTATGAATGTGAGAAAAAATATGAAATACATGCTTATAAAAGCAAATAAACTCGGAAAAAATGTAACAATATGAAATCCCATATATAGAAATGTTTGTTGGACATTGTGTATTCATTACGAAATCATATACAAAAGACACCTGTTGGCTCAAATTTAAAGAAACGCTCGGAATAATGGTACCAGCGGCATTTTCTGACAGCTAATTCATAAGAAATAGCTTCCCGTGTGGGAGAGCCGTCTGTTTGGGGTCTAGCATAAAACCGCTGACCCTCATTAGACTTTGAAAGACAGTCGGCTCTAACGGTGACGCAGGTCGACACAATCTGTAGTGTACACCAGCAATGCGCTGTACTGCTTCGATGGGTTTTTTCGATTAAGTTACAAACGTAGCTTATGCTCTTATTGAAAAGCAGACGTTTCCCATTCATTAAGTACCTTCTTTTTAATACATTGTGTACTCTCTATAGAATTGTGAAGGTGTTAGGATAGTTATAGACAAATATTGTGTACATTTATGTACACCAGGGGCATTGGAACGAAATTCATTCTGGTGGGCTACTTCCGTTTCTGAACGTTAGAATTAGTCGGTGAATAATTCAACGATGAATTAAGAAACATATTCAGCCCCCCCCCCCCCCATCCACGTTCCAACGCCCCTGTACACACGTTTTAGTTGATAAGACAGTAGATTTATCCGGCAATATATATTTTTTTCGCCTATTTATAATGTTAAGGTATAAAAGACATAACTTCTATAAAGCGTGCCGTTTGATAATAGCATTAATAATACAATAATAATAATAAATAATAATAATAATACAAACAGTGCTGGTATTTCTCTTATATTGGCAATATTAACTTCACTATTGATTACGATACTTCTTTAAAAAAACTAAATTTGGAGGAGATCATTGAAAAATCTTAATTTACCAATGTAACATGGCTAATATGTGTTGCTAAAATAAACTTCATCGATTAAAGCACGTACATTATGAATACTGTTTATTTTTATACTTTTTTTCTTTTTTTTTAAATTGAATTTACAGTATTGTCACGCCATTATTGACATTATAGTAATATATTTAAAGTGCAATTATAACATTTAAGAGCTTGTTTAAAAGCTTCTTTGAAGTGACAGTCAATAATGGCTAGAATTACTGGAAAGGCATGGCGTTGTCGCAGTACTGCAGGTTTCTCCGGTATCTCTGTCAGTTTGCATAATGGTCCTATTATGCAAGCAGACGTAAATAAAAGTACAATCAAAACTAGTATAACACATCTACATGTCTTAAAATGTCACTTTAGATGCAAACAATTACTGGTTATTGATGTAGAGTATCGGTATTTAGTCTCTTCAGGCAGAATATAAAAAAACTGTTCTTCCATGGTGTTTCAAAGTCAGGATATAATTATATGATGAGATGTGTGTGACGTGAAAGTGAGGAGCAGGCCCCACGAGAGGGGGGTGCAGCCGGGGCCCATGAATATCAAAGTTTAAAATTGAAATGGGCAATTACTCCTCTAAAACCTTGGCGTCTTTTTATTTGA
>JAULBS010141727.1:0-12678 GCA_032355785.1 Symmetromphalus regularis | reverse complement strand
AAAGGGATGTAATAAGCGCGTAAGTTGGCAATTTTATTGTATATCTACATATTTCTTGTAATGTTTTGGTCGGTAACTGAAGCGTTTGTAGCCAGTAAATTGCAAGGCTTTGTTCTTTAGCGGGTATATGGCCCACATTGGACGAACAATAATCGATAATCAATAAGCAGCCCGTCCATTTTGGACTAGTATCAAGGGGTGTAATGTATAATAAATAAATTGAATTGAACTATTATTATCACTTAAGGTATGACATCACTATTGACCTTGACAATGCTAGGTGTCTTACTTAAAGGCATAGTCCCACGTAATTTAAGAGGCTAATTGTCTAAATATTGATTACGAATAAAACTTACAATGCAAGTGTGATACAAGATCTCTCTTTCATATCCCATAAGACGTTTTAACTGAACCATGGTAGAGGGAATTGCATGTTGAGTCGATCGATTTTTTTCAAATTTCAAGATCGGAACTTCTCGTATGTTTTCGGTGAAACCATTTCCGCCGTCCGAAGTTACCAATTGAACAGCCTCGTTTCTGGAAGAATTCGTCCCAAAATAGAATTGGGGAAATACCTGTCACGTGGCTCGAAATATATAGGCTACGTCACACCTTCGACGGAAAAAAGCCGTTATTTTTTCTCGATTTATTTATCCATGACCATAATTCATTATTATTTTGAAAACACTGATAATAAGCTGAATGCGGTGGTTATGTAAGTAGTTGAATGAAGTATTTCTATGGACAAATTAATTAGAAAATTAATATAGTCCGTTAAGAAAGCGACCTATTTTTAGTAATTAATATAAACTACAGCAATACAGGTGAACATTTTTTTTACAAGTGAAACATGCAACTTGGCTGTACTTTGATATACTGATTCAGTTTTTGCTATAATTATATATACCATTATTGCTATAATTAGTATAAAACTGGATCCATTGTGTTGTGCATGTTATGATTTGTGGGTGTGCACAAACCGGTGATGTCACACGGGGTATAGGTTTAAAGCTAAAAATATTAGTGGTCAACATATAAATATTTTATAGCTGAATGACTGTCAACTAATTACATTTTAAGAAAAAAATGCTATTCCTATGTCTCTTCAAAATAGTGAGAAATTCCACAACGTGTTATGACAGAAATAACATCGGAATGCATACAAAAATCTATTGTAGTGTGCAACCTTGAAGTGCATTTTAAAGAAACAGAAATTACGTAACTTACTGTTTGTCATTATTCCTACGTCACAGTGGCGTAGCATCGGGGAGTCGCGTTTAAATATTTAATAAAATCAGATAATTCTGGAGTTTGGTAATTACTTTTACTTCGTCTTCATCCTCAGACGTATTTGCTACGATACTCCACAAAAATTGAGCACAGTATTTGCCTTACAGCAGATCTAGTGCAGATATGGTGATTGCGATCACGGACGGATCTAGACTTTAAGAACAGTTAGCAACTGCAAAGTCAGAGATGAGCTACTCGTGTCCCGGTTTTGTAGGTGTTTCTCACACTCAGGATGAAGAAAACAGGTAAAATAAATATCCTGGAGTAATCAGTTTCCGGTCTATTAAGGGGGAATAACTTCTGCACACGCGCTGTTGTAATCGCACAATCAATGTAACCGAATCATATTTAACCTTGGTTATGTTACTATTAAAATCAACCAACAAATCTTTCAAATCTTATCTGTTTATATATTTTGAAAAACGAAATCGCTACCTGGTCGGATGTCGACATTTTGCGAATTTCCGGAGTCTGTTATTAGAAAGTGTTACAGTCTAGTTGTTGTACCGTAAAACATGTCACGTGACTTTCTAAACTTACGCAGACGACACAATGTCATGTTTGTGAGCTCTGCCAGTGACAGTTGCTGCTTATTTTGGTATGTATTGATGTTGCACGTTATTTTGTGAATCTACAATGCCAAATAAGTGTTGTGTATCACACAAACTTTTAAAAAGTAAATTTTTAGTAAATTTTACATGTTTTTTTTCTAATTTTGTTTTCTGAAAGTGAAGATTTGTATTTTTGTAATATAATTATTCCGATGTCAAGGTTCACTTTTGTGCTGATTTTTTGTAAACAAACCGTACAAAAATAGACAGGACCAAGATACAACCCGGAAACTGATTATATGCGATATATAATAATTTTAAAAAATTAATTCACATATTTGTGGAGGGGCCCAGGCCCCCATATCGATCCTCCACTGTGTATATAACACAGTAAATAAATATTTAATTTAAAAAAAAAAAAAAAAAAAAAGTCAATTGTTGTATAACTAGTTTATTTACAAATACTGGTTGTCATGGCAATAACACAGACACAAACTCTTGTTTACAAAGAAGCTAAATAATTCTTAATATTTGTTACTGCGTATTTAATTTTTTTGTTAGTCAGTCTCACAGTTGTCAGTTGAATATCGATAAAAGCAAGTATTAAAACAATGGCACCATTATAGCAATGTCACACACATAAAAATGGAATGTCTTACTTATATATTATGGGAAACAGAGAATATAAAATGATTCTTTTCTCAGGGAACAAAATTGATGAAGACATTAAACATATATATTTTTGCATGTCGGTTAAACATTTAACTAACACAACCCTTGAAATTGCCCATGGAAACCAGCAATGCTGTGGAGAATGCCACAGAATTTATCATTCTCTGTGGCACATTTTTTGCCATGGACTAAATTTGTTTTCCAAAATGTATTTTTTTCTTAGCAAACTCAGAATTGAGAACGTATGAATGCTAAAATTGCTGTGGAAAATGCTGCGGACTCTGTTTTCTCCATAGCATTTATTTTGCTGTGGACATTTTCTTAATTGCAAGGGTTACTAACGTAAATGACAAATTGGTTAACTGAAACTTTTAATTTAAACAGAATAATCATTTACATGCTTTTATAACTTTGCATGGTTGATAAAATTTGAATTTATGCTGTCTTTTAGAAGAATGAAGATTTATATAAATTAAACCAATTATTGTCTGGAGCTTTTACACAATATTATTTGTTATTTTCTAAAATATATTTTTATTTATTTAATTATTTCCTTCATTCACTCACTCATTCGCCCTCTCTAGCTCACCCTCAATCACACACTCATTCATTCGTGTGTGTGGTAGGGAGCGAAGGTAGGGAAGGGCAACTGATAAAAACTTTAAATCGAGACAATTATATAATAATTAAATGTTTTAATTTGGAAGGAAATTAAACAGAATCTGGGAGGCAAATGTGTACAGTTACCAAACCTGCATGTATACTTGACCAAAAACTTTGAGCAAATATTAAACACTGAAAACACTGATTAACTTTGAAGTTATATATTAAATCATAACTTCCCAAATCATATCACTACAGAGATGACATCAACATTAAAGTTTAAATTTGTAATCATATGCAAATCATGGACAAATATGTGTAATTAACCAGGCAAGAAAAGGGGAGGGGGTGGCTTGGGGGCAGGTGGCATGGGCTGAGGATTTGTATTTAGCACAGGCCCATTTCCCATCTGGCCTTGGTCTATTACCAGCCTGGTGTTAACTACCTTATCAGCAGCCTTTCACAGTTAATATCAGTGGTGGATCCAGAAAATCCATTAAGGGGGGCCCTAAATTATTTATAATAATTTAAAAAAAAGTTATTTAAATTGGAAAATTTAGGGGGCAGGGATGCTCCTTGTGCCCCCACTTAGATCTATCACTGAATAAAATCATCAATTTCATACATATAATACTATTAATAATGTGTTAGATATAAATATCTTCAGTGTGAAAAAACTTCAATATTTTCACCCATCCATAAGCATCAGATTCCAGGGGCAGTTCCAGCAACTGTGAATGGGGGTGGTGCAACTTTGGAGGGCGAGTGCCTAAGGGTTTTACAAGAAAAATATTCATTGCCCGAAAATTAGGTGCCCCCCACCCCCCAGAACTGTGCCTGGATTCTGATTGGCAGCACTAAGGGGTCATCTATTTTTTTCATCATTTTCACGAGCTTACAAAACACCCTCTTTTTTCCTGACCCCACTCCCTTCCAACCAAAAGTGTACAAAATGAAAATGAAAAAAAATAATAATAATTTTACTGCCAGTAGTATCATCATTTTAAAAATTATTTTGAAAAACGTACATTTCCCTTCAACCCCCTCTTCCCCCCAAAGTATATTTTGTACACTCGTGAAAATGATGAAAAAAATGGATGACCCCTAAAGAGTTTGGGATTCAGTGTCTATTACTTTAATAACAATACAGAGTGCAGACTAGGGTTCTAGTAAATACAGGGCCAGATTTAAACCCAGGTTCATGGGGCCCTTAACATAGAAATTAAATTACATGACAAATAATTTTTTTTAAACTAAAATGAATGAATTTTATAATTACCACATTTTTTTAAATAGAGGAAGTCCTTAGTCTGGGGTACCTCTGGCAGGGGGGCCCTGGTCAACTGCCCCCTTGTAAATCTGGCCTTGATAAAATACAACCACGGACACTTCTGATTGTCAAAAAACTACTCTTTTAGAATATTTACAAGGAAATGCACTCAACTTAATCTCCACACAATAAAAATTAAAAAAGTTAAAACTGTCTGTGCCCCTAAACTAACATTTACAAACTTACATTGGTATTTCTGATACATCGTCATATAATAATCATAATGCAACATTGAATACAGATATATTGTATACACATGAATAAATGTTAAGCACCTTTCATATTTTCAATAATGGTTCAAGCCACGCAGAACTTCCTCTCCAATAGTGATATTCAAAACATAATTACACTTAAATAATCTCTAAATACAGGTATTAAAAATATGGTTGGTGCTAAACTTTTGTACACATGCATACAAGATAATCCACAACCTACTGTAAATTAAAATGAGAAAACCCACACAATTAATAATTAATACTGATTTTATCTGTATCAGGATGGCCAAACTATCACAGACACAGTTATGTACATCCAAAATATGCTTAGCATACCCATAAGGCCATGATAAATTAATTTTGTGTTTCGGGTCCCTCAAAGTTTAAAAATCAACGGAGGCAGGAAAAACAACACAGGATTTCTTTTTAAATGCATACTCCCAAGGACCTGTGACCTAATTAATTTCCAAACAAAGAATTAATTTTAAATATAAACATTTGATTTGTCCATACAAAATACTTCATTTAACTAATTACATCACAACATCTCGCTTATTATCAATATTTTAAAAATAATGATTTAAAAAAATTTAATTATGCTCACGGACAAATAAATCATAAACCATAAACTCAACATGAAATTCCCTATACCATGGTTCAGATAAAACATCTTGTATGATATAAAAGCGACATCTAGTGTCACAAATGTCTGTAAGTTTCATTTGTAATTAATATTTAGAACACAGACCCTTAAATTCTGTGGGAGCATGCCATTAACACAAACTTAAATACCATGAAACTGTACCAAAGAGAGTATGTGTAAGAGAGTTAGATTTTGTTTGTGCCTTTGCTAAACTGAAGTCTGAACGCATTCTTCAAAATGTCCAAGTAATTTACTTCTAAATTGGTTGAAATATAAAGCAAAAATATGTTGGTACAATTATTGTAAAAATATTATTTGCACATATGATTTGACACAATCAATGCCGGTGGACGACCTAAAAAACTAAATTAATTTATGAGGGCCTAATACATTTAAATTAGAATAAAGTGGACCCTGGTATACAAAGGAATGTAATTAAGATGCAATATGGTCACCCTGTTTAGAGTGATATAAATAGGAGAACATCAAAATACTTCATAACACTTAAATAAGTTATATCACAGGCATACATTATATACTGAACAACAAAAGAAATGCCATTTTGTTTTCCATTGTAAAAACTCTTGATTTGTATAGTTTTAAATGATAAAACCATTTTAACATTACTGTTAAATGAATCTGCATTTCTTTTCTGGTTCAGCATATATATCAGGATGGTTTTAAACACTATCAAGATGATAATGGTTTAAAAACACATCTTATCGTCAATTATAAAATTATTAAATATTGAATGCAACAAAATATTTCAAAATTGCCAATTTACTTGCTCCATTTTTCACCACCACATGTGCAGGAGTGGATACAGAATTTCTGAAAGGGGTGATTTCAAATGTGATGGATAATTTTCACGTTCTTTTACATGTAAAAAGTTAAAAAAATAAAATTTAAAAAAAAAAGAGTAAAGGGGAATAGTTTGTTTCAAATTTAACGTAAATTGATAACGGGGTAATAAATAGGATATTAAACTTGCTTCCATTTCGAATCATGTTTATGTCCCTTGTGAAAAAAAATTCATTGTCACTTGCTAAAGCTCGTAACAAGTGAAAATTATTTCACTCGGGACATAAACATGATACAGAATGGAAACTCGTTTAATATCCTATAAATATTATACAACTCTTGACTTGAAAGTAAACTATGTAGTATGACCTCAATGCTTTATTTTATGTAATGAAGCACAGCATTAATTTTAAACATGCCTAGATCGTACAACCAGGTTTTTGGAATGTAAAATTTTTACATTAATTATAAACAAACAATTGGATTATTAGCCAATAAAAGATAATAGATTTCAAATGGGAATGCTGATTGGTTGACTAGAGAGACAGGAAGTCATGTGACATCTTACCAGTATTTGAATGTGAAGTGAATTAGACTGGTCCCTGATATTTTAGAAGTATCTAAAAGCACAAGAATCAAGTTAACCAACAAAACTGTTCAGCAATAGCTAATAGTTAAAAGTCCACTATCAAAAACAGTTTGTGTCAAGTAGATTAAAAATATGACTTCTGTACACATTATAGCAGGAGTTTTTCCCATTGCTACTACTGCGAAAGAGGTGGCTCAAAAACTGTTAAGAAATTTAATACTGAAAGATGGTTTTGAAAGTAAGTTAACATCTATTTTAATGGGAACAAAAGTGGAGAGCAATGGGGACAGTGAGCTGTTCTGGTCCCCCAAGACCTTCATCCTATATGCTTGGCTATAATGGTGTGTAATCGGTTACTGAATTATACTTTGGGGAACTGTAGAAATGGCTCTTTAAACGCATACTCCCACGGACCCTTGACCTAATTAATTTTCAAACAAAAGAATTAATTTTAAATATAAACATTTGATTTGTCCATAAAAATACTTCATTCAACTGTTTACATAATCACCGCATCTCGCTTATTATCAATATTTTTGAAATAATAATGAATTATGCTTATAAACAAATCATAAACCATAAACTTGACTTGGAATTCCTTATACCATGGTTCAGGTAAAACGTCTATTGTGATATAAAAGCGAGATCTAGTATCACAAATGTAAATTTCATTCGAAATCAATATTTAGAGCACAAAGACACTTAATTCCATGGGAATATGCCTTTAAGAATAAACATAAACTACTACACAAGACACTGAATGGCGGCATATTAACATATCAGTAGTATCCACAGATGAAAACTGTACATGTAGTAAATATTAGCATAGTAAACTCAATTTTAAGCACTCTATTTGTTCACATATAATTAAAATACAAGGAACATCAAAGAGGCCACAACTTAGAAAGAGGTTGCTGCTTAGGGCTGTTCCAGTTAAATTTATACTGGAGAGGGTGGGGACGGGGCAGAATACCTTTAATTTTTTAGGGTACCACATATAGATATATATATATATATAAAAAATTCACCACCTACTTTTATAAAATATACTCAAGACCCTCCCCCACCAAAGTTAATATACACATGGATTTGATACCAAAATGATCCCCCACAACATAATTTATTTATTGCCGGTGGTCATAGACCCAGTATGAAGGTAATTATAATTTCTTTCACCAACCCACCATACACATAAATTGACCGTGTTTTTACTAAGGACCAACATTAAAAAAAAAACCCACATATAATTTCAACTGGAAACGCCCTTAAATGTTCTGGTCAACAACCAACACTGTAAGGGAAAACAGGAAAAACATTCTGAAGCCAAACGATACTGTTTCAGATAAGAAAAGGTGGGTGGCAAAAGTTTTGTTTCGTTTCTTCCATTAAAAAATCTTCACCAGAACAACGTATGTATGCTGTTTTTCAGTTTAATATATATTTTTTAAATGATACTTTTAATGAGTGTGTGGCACACATGAATGACTTGCCTGTCATATAGATGCTGGGTGTCATTGCATGGGTTTAAACTCTTGACAGTTTAACATGGAATATATTATTAGAAAAAACCAGTAAAGACAAAACAAATGCCTTGTTCAGTCGTTAGAAGGGAAGGTGAGGGGGGGGATGAAACAATTTCATTTCTTTGGCTCCAAAATACTTTTACTAGGCTCACTCAATAAACAAAATGAAATCTAAATATAACATACCCAATAGTTATAGTCATTTTTTACACAATAAAAATTATATCTGTGAATATAACAAAGAGACAGACTGTCCTAACATTTTGGAAGAGCTAAATGCACAAAATAATTGATGGTCCCATGTGAAAATAGAGAGCTGAGCAGGGATAAATCTTTATTTCACATTTAACAATGGGGTGAGGTTCTTGCTTCCAGAGTTTTGGACACAAATGGGTGTCACTGATAACAAATAAATATAGGATATAGAGGATATTTCATGTTTTTGTCAAATATGATTTAAATCTCATCGAATAAAGTTTGCAATCATATCTCACGAGTCATGCTTATGCAACGAGTGTGATATGGAATTGCAAACTAAAATGTGTTATCGACACTGAGTGAATGATAACTTTTATTTCACTGACATTTAAGATATTTAACTAAATGTTATATAATAAATTGAACGAGTTGTCATTTTTATCAAATATGTGTCCCAAGTCAAATAACTTTTCTTTGTCACAAGCTTTAGTGACGAAGGAAAATTATTTAACAAGGGACATAAATTTGATAATAAATGGTAATGAGTTTGATATTCTATTTATTGATCCTCTCAATTTTAATCGTTCTACTCTTTAATAAACTTTCTAATTGCACAACAGTTTAGAGAAATGCTATCCTATAACGTTACAGATGACATCATGTTGTACTTTTTTCTAGTTTTAGTGACATCATTTGAAACTTTTACAAAATGATAATGACTTCATATTTAGTACAGGCAAGCTTATTGATCATAAAAGCCAAAGCAAACCAATGAAATGTGCTATTAAACAAATGCTGATTATTTTCTTAGTGGGGAAATAACACATATGTACCGGGTTATGAGTGGCCACTTGGGAAATAAATTCATGTGTAATTGGTAATATTCGTAGATAACCGTAATTTCAAATCAAAATCAAAACTGATCAAAATCTGGAGATGTAGTATATGTTGACTACAGACATATGGCTTAAAGATGCAATAAAATACCCTTGATTTTCACAATATCCCTTGATTCTTCCCTGTCTCATCCTTTTGCATAAATTAAAATATTTACAGTACATATGGAATGATGACTATAAAAATCAAACCAGAATCTAGTTAGAAAAATGAAATTAGAATTAATTAAAAAATATATATCATAAATTCCATAAATCGAGAAAATGCCATAAAAGTAAATTTCACAAAACCACCAGTGAAATCAACCAAGCATTCTAAATATAGATCAACCCTCTTAACACAGATAAACTGTTAATTTGCATTTTCAGAAGAAATTAACTGGTAATTTGCATTCTTAACAGATCAACAGTTAATTTGCATTCAACACAAATCAACTGTTAATTTGCATTCTCAACACAAATTAACTGTTAATTTACAGTCTTAACAGATCAACTGTAAATTTGCATTCTCAACAGAAAACAACTTAATTTGCATTCTCAACACAAATCAACTGTTACTTTGCATTCTCAACACAGATTGACTGTTAATTTAATTATCAACAGAAACCAACTGTTAATTTGCATTCTCAACAGAAATCAACTGTTAATTTGCATTATCAACACAAACTGTTAATTTGCATTCTTAACACAAATCAACTTTTAATTAACATTCTCAACAGAAATCAACTGTTAATTTGCATTCTCAACAGAAATCAACAGTTAATTTGCATTCTCAACAGAAATCAACAGTTAATTTGCATTCTCAACACAAATTAATTGTTAATTTGCATTTTTAACACAAATCAACTTTTAATTTGCATTCTCAACAGAAATCAACTGTTAATTTGCATTCTCAACACAAATTAATTGTTAATTTGCATTCTTAACACAAATCAACTTTTAATTTATGTTCCCAACAAAATTTATTTTCTTAACAGATGAACTGTTGATTTGCATTCTTAACAGATCAAGTGTTAATTTGCATTCTTAACAGGCCAACTGTTAATTTACATTCTCAAAACAGATAAAATGTTAAGTTGCATTTTTAATAGATCAACTGTTAACTTGCACTCTTTAACAGATCAACTGTTAATTTGCATTCTTAACAGATCAACTGTTAATTTGCATTCTTAACAAATCAACTGTTAATTTACATTTTTAACACACAAAATATATAAATTATTATCCCTGTTCAAAGTATATTTCATGCCATATAAATGTTTTTACCCCATACATCCAACACACCTTTGTAACACATTCAATTGAGCAGCAAATATTTAATGTATAATGAATATTTAATATTCAACACAGAGAAAAAGTCCCATGAAAAGTTGTGTCCTCCTTTGAAAGCTCTCTATGACAAAAGGTAAAATTTATGATCACACTGGGGAAACTATAAAAACTCAGTAGTACTAATAACAAGCCTACCAGCAGTTATGCAACATCCAAAACTCTTTTAAACATCATAATACCTGTATCTGTTAAGCCCTATATATTTTTTCTCACTCCATATAGCCAGCTAACACACTATTGCAAAATAAACATTGAACAGTAAAGTATATATTTACTGTTTTGAGCAAAACATTTGTCACCAAGGTAATTTTCATCTTTTAACAAGGTCATTCTTAATCCATTATTTACAATGTGCAGACAGATTCTGTACCAACTGATGGACACTTCAGTTACATACACACAACAGTCACATGCTTATAAAATATTAAAATCTGGACTCAGGATTTAACTAAAGTCTAGACTATCATCAGTCCTATTTTGGACATAAATGATAATTCAGATTGTTGTGCCCATGACAGGCTTGCTTGAACACCCCAGGTAATGTAGGAATGTTAAAATGTTTGTCCTGCCCTACATCATGTATTTTGTATAATGTTCTCATGATGTTGAACAATTTTATAAGTACAGACCTGGGTTTGAATGAAACACATTCTAAACAGTGGTGTAGGACGGTGCAGAAAAGTGGGGTAGTGGGCACACAGACACGTTTACATTCGAAGATGAATCTATATACAAAATATAAAAAATGTGGGAGGCCACATGCCCCACTTGCCCGCCCCCAACTCCTACACCAATGCTAAAGAACACAGAGGACCTCCATCTACAGCTAACCTACCTCCAATGGGTTATATTTTATACTTTTCAAGATAAATTATCATATATTATTACCATCATAAAGTATTTGTATTCAATACGAAAAAACATTTCTTTATAAACATTAAACTATTTTCTTTTCATCCACTCCCATCTAAGATAACTGCTGTCACTCTCCTTTTTAATATCCTTATATATAAAAAAAAAAGTTTTAAGAAAAATAAATGTATGGTTAATTTACGCAGCAAAACCAGCCACATATGGTTACAATGCTTAACATAATAATTATGTTGGTTAATATATTTAGTGTATGTTGGACATATGTTAATCATATAGCATTTTTAACATACTGGTTAACATGTTTAATGTATGTTAACCATATAACAATGTTTAACATAATGTTGGTTAAGATGTTTAATGTATGTTAACCATATAACAATGTTTAACATAATAATAATGTTGGTTAACATGTTAAACATATCTTAAACATCAGTATGCCTATTCTTATGTAAAACACATGAGACAATTGTTAATTCTTAATATAATTAACAATTCTTTCTCAACTTTCCGTAAGAAATTTGAGAAGTATGGTAGACGAGCACAGACTCATAAATTAAGAAAATAAATTAATTCTGGACAATATGAATATGTAGAATATCAGTTATTTTTAACTCATTTTTGTTTGTTCCTCTAAGAATAACAGTTGATCAATGAGAAAACAGTCTGATGGATTTTCCACAAACTTCCTCAGCCCCTGCATAATGTCTCGTTCACTATGGCCTGCACCGTCCTTCCCGTAACGTGCTGTTTTCAGGTATTCATACGCCTTTTGGAACACTGGAGGTGTTAGCATTTTCTCACATTCACTGGTGTTGGTTAAGGAATACACAGTAATCCAAGTCATTTGAGTAAACAACAAAAGTTGTTGTTTGTTTTGTTTAACAACACCACTAGAGCACATTGATTTATTAACGATCGGCTACTGGATATCAAACATTTGATTATTTTGACACAGTCAAGTGTGAGCTAGCCTCCAACAGGTTTTGAACCATTGTCATCAGCTTGAGAGTCCGATGTTCTACTGCTGGACCACATAGGCTCACAAACAACAAACATAGCAGTAGCGTTGGAACGAAATTCATATTGGGGTGGGGGTTGGGGGGGGCTGCTAATACTAAGAAGCAACTGACTTTACCAAAAAACACAAGAATAACATTAAAAT
>JAULBS010141716.1:0-12678 GCA_032355785.1 Symmetromphalus regularis | reverse complement strand
ATGGCATACAGCTGGTGGTTTTAAATACATTATTACATTACTTGTATGATGTCAGTACATTATTACATGATTTACTTGAAGCACTGAGAGAATGAATGTATACTGTGTTTAGTTTCAGTGATGATGGCATACAGCTGGTGGTTTTAAATACATTATTACATTACTTGTATGATGTCAGTACATTATTACATGATTTACTTAAAGCACAGAGAGAATGAATGTATTCTGTGTTTAGTTTCAGTGATGATGGCATACAGCTGGTGGTTGACATGATTCTGGAGATCACACAACTCTGCTGCTTTCCCTTTGCTGTTGATGCCAATGAAGAATTGTTAATGGAGATACAACAGTACGTTGAAAGATCTGTTATATTTCTTGATCTGTTCATTCAGCTATCTTTAGTAGTTCCTTATTAAGCTATTTTCTGTGACCATATTTTTAGTTGTATATGACATATTTCTTTCTGATGTAAAATACTTGGCTCCTATAGGTTGAATATAATGTATTAATTTAAGATATAAAATACTTAGCTTTCATAGATTGAATATGGCATATTTCTTTCTGATGTAAAATACTTTGCTCCTATAGGTTGAATATGATGTATTAATTTCAGATATAAAATACTTAGCTTTCATAGATTGTATATGACATATTTCTTTCTGATGTAAAATACTTGGCTCCTATAGGTTGAATATGATGTATTAATTTCAGATATAAAATACTTAGCTCTCATAGATTGAATATGGCATATTTCTTTCTGATGTAAAATACTAAATGTTTCCTTGGCTCCTATTGGTTGAATATGGCATATTTCTTTCTGATGTAAAATACTAAATGTTTCCTTGGCTCCTATAAGTTGAATATGGCATATTACTTTCTGATGTTTTTGCATACCAAGAAAGTTACAATATATTTTGTTATTGTAACAATCAAGCAGCCATTTTCTTTTGTCATTTGAAACTTGGAATCTATGACTAGTAAGAGGAAACTCAGAATATGATGTGTATTTTCCACTTCTTTTGCATAACATTTTTAAAAAGAGACATGGTTTGGATAAATGCAACAGCTTTACTATATTTTAAACAATTTAACAGTCTTGTTGAGTATGGTAAATATTTTCACTTATCTATTGATCAAGCTGCCTGTACACGACACAGCTTCTGCCTCGACTTCTGTTTGCATGTTCCAAATACCTGACACCAGAACACCTGGAGACACCCATGGGTTTGATAGCTAGACTTGTACTGGGAAATAGAATATTTGTCAAACAGTTTGCTTCCACCATTGAAGAAATGAAGGTACTTTCTTTTGTAATAAAAATATTTTTGTTGTCAGTCCAACAGTCAGTTAAATATTTAAAGATAGCCCAGCTGTTTAGCCAGGAAATAAGTGTTAATTTTATGTTACATAATTAGGAAGATGTCTGTGACATCTTACATATTTAAATATTGTATTTACCCAAGATTCTCTGTATATACCTTACAAATGATTCATGTATATATGTGTACATGTGGATTTAAAAAAGAAAGAAATCTAGGTGACCACTGTGTGAGCCCCAATAGCCAATATTTATTTTGTGTTCTGGGAGGGTGGGTTTTGTAAAAAAAATATTTTTAAAAATGTATCTCACGGTAATGTAGAATTTTCCAAAACTAGACAATCCAGTCCACTGACTGGCTGTATTGCTATGTTTTTCAGGGTGTGTCATTCCTATCGAGTGCAATAAAGGATAGCAATCCACTGTCGGTGGTATGTGATACCATCTCACTCTGCAGTCACTTAGTGAGGACTTCACCAGAACATCTCGGTCTAGTCAAGGCAGTTTTCAAAGGAAACAAAGGTTTATATGTGTTAACCCACTCACCCTCTCCATAAAACATGACATTCATTGATGTGTTTTATGCAAAATGTTTAGTATCATAATTATTACAAAAAGTATCATGACTTGTAACAAGCCTGTAAATAAGTGGCTGGTCAAGAACATTGACCAGTACAAATTTGTTATTTTGGAAGATTTGACATCCACAAAGTTAATTGTGTCGGTTATTTTGTCCCACACTCGTGTTTTAACTTTTGGTAAAAATAACATTTCTGTATAAAGATAGCTTGATGCAGCTTGTGTCTGATGAGTAAATTGTGAAAAATTAAATAATAAAAAGCATATACCATAAAAACTAAATTGTGTATGTTGTTTAAACTGTTCATATTAAATTGTGTGTCAGGAACGTTTTCTTAAATGTCTGGCACAAATTGACTGATGCTGGACATTTTGACCAGCTGAACAAAAATAATTATTTCCAGGCCTGATATTATCAGGAAAAAGGGGCCTAACTTGGGATTTTCAGGCAGTACACACTTGTTCAGCAATGGAATAAAACACTATTTAGCACAAAATCCAAATCTAAGGATGCCTAGGCCCCGATAGACGGTCCAGAAAGGCAAAGTACCCTGCCCAATAATGAATTTAGATATTTTGGAGGTAGATGTATTGCCTCAGAGCACAGAAATGGAGAAAAGTTGCTTCCACTTGTACCTACATTGATGCAGTTAGGTGTTTTTTTTTACTCAAATCCTTTGGGGCATACAGGATATACCTTGAGGCGTACAGTGAACTTTACTAGCACATACATATGCCAATGGACATATAATTCCCAATTAATTTAAAGACAATTATAAAAAAAAACTTTTAAAGAAGAATTAATGGTCTGAAACAACTCACAACCACCCATACATTTCTTAATTTACATGGAACTATATTATTTTAATAATTTCTATCAACCCTAACTATTGAAGAAAAAAAAAAGCATGGATTTTATTTGTAATGTCTTAGATAATCTGGTAAACTTGGTTTACCTCTGCATCCAGAAGTCTCTGCCTCGTCTCAACACAATTCAAGCAACCTTGCATGTCAGCCTTGAAAAAATAATAATAAAAAAGGCATAATTATTCACATACCGACAGTTTCACTATTTTTGTTTACAATGTCCTAAAAAAATGTACACATATGAAATGAGTGACTAATAATAAATGTATTGTGATATCGGTAACCTCAAAAGTATATTTTAAGAAAGCAGATATTTATCCAGGATTTTTCACCATGGTCCTATGGCTGAATGGAGAAAATTTGCACGATTTTTGTCATAATTCAAGTTTTTTTCACATCACTGAATTTATATAACTATATTTATTAACCAATTTGGGAATTTATAGTGCAGAAATTAAGAAATTTTCTGTGCCATTTGCCTCTGGGAAAAGGCCAATATTCAGTACCGTATAAAGGCTGGATAAATCCCTGGAATTCATCTTGATTAGTCACTTTTATGTATTATATTGTATGATTAATGATCATCCTCCGATTAAAACTTAATAGAATAATTTAACAGCAGCAAAACATGATCAAAGGGACTACCGGCCCACAATTAAATTTGTTGAAAATATAACAAGATAAAAACCTGAGCATGTCGAGAGCAAACATCAGTAGTTGACGTCATTATCCCACGGGTTCTCGTCGACACAAGTGGCATGTAATATTTGGAACTGTCATTCCAACAGCATTCATCGGTGTTAATAGAGACATCTCTAGGAGAAAAAGCCAACGGCGTCTGTAGAGACTTGTCTCTTGTCGCCACATTTGTATTCGTACCAGCATCTGTAGTTTCAACAATTGCGCATGAAACATTAGTATTCAACTCAAATTCTGCATCTGGCAAATGTGTACTCCAGGATGGAATAAAAGAATTACCTGTTCCCTGCTCGTCCGTCTGACAAGAGGCAGCAGGCTTATAAACAAAAGGGAGTGCGTCAGGATTGTATTTGTGTGCGGAAGAAGGAGATGTTCTAGATGAGTTAAAAGACTGTGCTTCAGGGTTGTATTTGTATGCAGTTTTACTAGTTTCAAAAGATTGTGCTTGTAGGTCATGCTTGTCTGCAGAACGAGGCGAAACTTTACTATAATCAAAAGGCAGTGCATCTGGGTTAATCTTGTGAGCTGAACGAGGCGAAACTTTACTATAATCAAAAGGCAGAGCATCTGGGTTAATCTTGTAATCTGAACGAGGCGAAACTTTACTATAATCAAAAGGCAGTGCATCAGGGTTAATCTTGTCTGCAGAATGAGGCGAAACTTTACTATAATCAAAAGGTGGTGCATCTGGGTTAATCTTGTCTGCAGAACGAGGCGAAACTTTACTATAATCAAAAGGCGGTGCATCTGGGTTAATCTTGTCTGCAGAATGAGGCGAAACTTTACTATAATCAAAAGGCAGTGCATCTGGGTTAATCTTGTGAACTGAATCAGGTGATAGTTTACTGCAATCAAAAGGTGGTGTGTCTGGGTTATATGTGTGTGTCGAACAAAGAGAAAGTTTATTAGAATCAAAATGCTGTGCTTCTTGGTAGTGTTTATGTGCAGAAGTGGGAGACATTTTAGTAGAGAGACAACTTGGATGACTCTGGCTTTCGTCAATAAGAGATTTCTCTTCAAGCTCTAGAGGTTCATCTGGTACAGGAAAGGTTGGCTCGAAGGCAGGAATGTCGGGATTCAGAACAGATGACTTAAACGCTGGTGCCAAATTCGAAGCAGCACCATCTTCATATATGACCTGCTGTGCTGCCCTGTCTATGACTTGCTCTACAATCTGTTCAACAAACTCATCCAGGTTCCCTTCCGTCGAAGCACCACATATCTCATCATCCACTTTTTCTCCAATGGTTATTCCACAGTTTATGGCTTTTTCTAAAAATATTTCTGCATTTAATTCTGCAGCCTTTTCTGTTGAGTTAGCTCCATCATGAGTGGAGATGTCCTTACTGCAGCTATCAACGTAGAGGTTTTTTTTACATCTAGAATCATTTGGACTCTTTATAGATATGCCATGGTTCGCTGCCCGGTCTTTGAATTCCTTACTTAACTCACATTTAACAGACTCAGATTCTGAAAGATAGTGGAAAAGATGTGTTAGACAATCAATAAGAAAAATGACTGTCAGCATTTTATTGCACAATTTTACTTTTCAGCTAAAATTTCAAATGAATTTTGTATTTTCATTGATATATATATTTTTGGATACATTCACATTACCAAATATAATGAACTGTAATTGCAACAACTGCATGGATATTTATCCTGAATTAGGTAAATTATCTCCATAATAGACATTTTTCAGGAATGTTAATTATAATAAAAGGAAAAGTTTATGGTCCTGGAAAACACTTTGATTATTAGCATTTAAGCATTAGCACTACTTACCACATCTATCAATTGCTGGAGGACTGAAGTGTTGGTTAGACAGCCTTTCTGCTTCATCACCTGAATCTGTCACACTACAAGGAAATAATTAAAATCACATCAATTCCAGATTAATTTTTCATCATGCAGAACAAGTCAAAACAAACTGAGAAATTGGAAATCAAAAATAGAAAATGAGTAACTTTAAAATTTTATTATCAGTTTCCTCCATTTAAGGGTTGTCTCAGCAAATATGTGGATGTAAAGAAAATTATCATTTTTTTTATTAACACCCAAACACAAAGTTTTTACATACAGCCCTTTTCACTTCTGTTCTTCAGTTCTACTGCCATATGGGCTATTCTTTCAATTCAGCAACATGGGACTTTTTACATGCTCTTTCCCACAGACAGGGCAGTACATACCATGGCCATTGACACACCAGTTAAAGAACACTTACTGGAATGAGAAATAGTCCAAATGGATTGATTGAAGGGGAGCAATCAGATGACCTCTAAGTAGTACTTCAGGCAGGTTCTCTACATTCAGCTTCCAGTCTAGAAAGATCGCTTTTATAGAAGTGTGATGATATATTAACAAGAATGCAGCATATATCACTACAATAGGACGTAACACAGTAAAGGCGTACATACACAGGAGAGTGGTAACAAAAAGCAGTAAACCGCATGGCTTTTTCAATTACATACAGTACGGAATACAGTGTGATGACTTTTGTTTGTAAACAAATATATGTAGTTACAATTTTGGCATGTATGGCAAAGACAATAAAAATTGAAGACAGAAACGTGGATAGAGGAAAACAAGGCATTTTTTTTTTAATATCCTTATTTTTCTTGCATTTGATCATATAACAGCGGGTATTTTTGAACTTCCATGATCAAGCATTCCACCAACATTATGACTAGTACACATGGTTGTTATGTCTACAACACCAGTCCTGATTGGCTTAACTCTTAAATTTATCACAAGGTTCTTCAGAAAAATCGCTCAGTGTTCTATCATGAGAATTTTACCGATTTGCCGCTGGGTCGTTCCGTGCTCAGTGTAACTGGTTCTATGGAAACACACTAGTTCTAATTATTTCACTGCACGGTTTTTCGTTACCGCTCTCCAGTGTAATCAGTCCTCAACACACAAACAATTACCTCTCTGGTGTCCATTGACGAGGTGTATCGGGCAACATGGGAATTTGTTGCAGAAGACTAGCAAGCTGGAACTCAAATTCCTCACTGCTGTCAACACTGTCACAGTGAGGGAGATGCTGGGCTGGTGGATCCTTGTTGGTCTTCTGTGGAGATGAACCATTCAATAGATCCTGCAATGCATGCTTTGAGACAGTCTTTTCCAACCCATTAGAACCGAGACTGGATCTGTGCCGGGTATCATCAGATTGTTCCGATTGTGTGTTTAGATCTTGCTTCTGTGTAGATCTACAAACAATAAACATGTTTTAGTCCACATTATTAATATAATTAGTATTAATTTGAGTTATTATTGTTTACACTTCAAAGAAGAAAACGGTGATAAGTACTGGTTTAATTAATCTGGAACAGCTTAAATTAACAGCTTCCTTTCTTTGAATTCTTGATCACAATGTGAACACAACACAGCTGAAAAAGAAGTGGCCTCTGTTTTTACGTCACCTGACAGTCGTAGGGCGAAGTCTGCGAGATCAAAGTAAAGTATTTGCTAACTCCGCTTGGTCGTGAGAGCCCTGTAAACAGAATCTGGAATCAAAAGAAATGCATTTCAGTGAAAAAAATATATATTGGCTTTTGAAACTAATATTATTTAAATGTTACTTTTCTCTAGCTATTTCTATTTGCTGAGTATGGTGGGTAGCAAAAACAAAATATATATATCCTAAATAATAAAATGTACTAACCTGCTAACCAAAGATGACATAACCAAAGATGACATAGGAGAGCACTCTTCAAGCATAGATGACAATGGTGGCTTGCTTCCATTCACTTCGAATGTTCCTTGATATTTGACAACCTCCTTTTGTTGACATAAACTATTTTTAAGTACTGGTATTGACTGTGGCTTTAGAGATGGTATCTGCAATGTTGGAGGAGTATAACTCTGTCTCAGTGGAGAGGATCGTGGTTCTGAAGTTTCTTGGGTTAGTGTAGATAAAGTTTGAGGAACTGGCTGAAGCTGAAACTGCACATCATTTGGTAGATACTGCAAACCTCCTCCCTCTAGATGAATTGGCAAATATGGAAATGGACACGGTGGAAGAGGAAACCTCGGGCCATTATGACCATATGGACGAAGCACTGGGACTCCTTGGTAGTGTGGTATAAATGGAACGTTTGTATTGTACGGTGGAGCATTTGTGTTTGTGTTATATGGATTAAAGACTAATGGTGGTGAAGGTGCAGGTGATGGGGTGAACTGGAATCCTTGAGGTCCCTGCTGCTGAAAGTTGTATGGCTGCATTCTTCACTGCAGTGCATCTGAAAGACATTGTCATTGATGGAAAATCATTCAGATTGTTTGTTTGGGAACAATTAATGGGGGAAAAAAATCACTATTATTTTTTTGCTGAATAAAAATATTTTCAGACTCAATGACAAAATCAGAGCTAGCTCTGCCACTCACCAAATTCGCCAATGGCGAAATTTAAAAACATTTGGCGAATTTGAATGTAATCTAGCGAAATAATTTCCTTTACTAATAGCCACTTAAGTGCAGAAATAAGATGACTGTTCAATTTTTGAGTTTTATAGATAATTTGGCAAATGTTACTGTTGTGCCAGAGCAAGCTCCGAAAATAAAAGTAATCCAGAAGTTTTCAATGAAGAGGGGGTACATGCAGGAATGCTGCTTCCCTTTGACCATACTCTTTACAGTGCCCCCCCCCCCCACTTTCAAATGCACTCCACGGGTCCTCCTGCAGGTCCCACCCTATAAACATGTATATAAATATATTTATGTAATACTTTACCATATATTCAATCCCTGAAATTGCCCGTGGTAATCGGCAATGCTATGGAGATTGCCAGAGTTTTTCATTATCCACGGCACTTTTTCTGCTGCAGACTAATTTTTTTATTAAAAATAAAGTATACTTTATGCTAAAATTGCTATGGAAAATGCTGTGGACACATCTTCTCAATAGCATTTATTTTGCTGAAGACATTTTCTTAATTTCAGGGGTTGATATTTAAAATAAAACATTTTAAAAGCATGTCTTTCTTCACAAAAAGTTTAAATAGGACCTAAAATATCTGAGGGCGGTGTAGAACATGTCATTTTAACATTTAATTAAACTGGCAATGTCTATTTCAGGTAATATCATTATAAATCACTTTAAAATTATGCTTTTATTTTTACTTTTATATGGTCAACACTGAAACCTGAAGAAAAGTAAAAAACATAACTTTTTTTTTATATTTTTAAAAAATTATTAATAATCGTAATACCTGCAACCATTCATCCCTTATTAAATGGGCACTTTCTCTAAAGTAGATAAAACGTGTCACTCTTGCTTTTTAAAAATATTAACACGAATAATTGTAAAAAATACTAATGTTTGACCAACTTCATAAACGTTTCGCCACGCATCAGTTTGGATATAAGAGCAACGAATTTAGCGCGTTTTGTATTAATGCGCAGTAATGCAAGACAAGTATGTAGTGCGGAAAAATTATCTGCTTGTTCTTGATTTTTATTATGTTGTGTGTACAGTTTGTTTAAAAATAAACTCACTGTTCATATTTATGTCTGTAGCATTTATAACTAAGTAGCAAATGAGCTATAAAAATATCTTAACCGTTGCCCGTTACAGACTGGAATTATAAATAATAGACTGATATCAAGAATGTTAGACCAAACAAAATGGTAATTTCGCAAACAAGGTCAGTAACTCTACAACGATTAAACAGAGTTATCAATGCTAGATTTATTTCCCTTGGCTCACAGATGACCAAGTTGGTAAATTTCTGTCTGTTTTAAAGATTTACCATTTTCAACATGTAAAACTTTCTTTGGATTTCATGTGACATTTGAGAAATGAGAGTTATCAAATGACGTTAAATAGCAACAATTTCCCATGTAATCACCCCACCCACCCCGCAAAAATAAATAATAATAATAAAATATAATAATAATTTTTAAAAATAATATCTAAATAATAAATAAATAAAATAATAAATAATGCGGAAAATGTTACAACTCGTGTATACAAATGAAAGTATTAATTAATTATTTGTTTGGCTCATTAAGGGCGGAACAAAAACATTGAGTCTAGTATTTTGTAACGATCCTAAATGAAGCTTCCATCCTGATTTTAAAAATTCTTCGATTCCAGATTCTGTTTTTATATTTCTTTTCATTTCTCTCACACAAACACTCGTATTACAAATTAAATTCAGTTTACAACGCATTTATTAACCCTTTTTATTTTGTTGTATTGCAAGTCCTTACAAATCAGGGGCGGTTCCAGCAATTGTGAAGGGGGGGCGCAACTTTGGAAGGACTTATAATTGCGGCGTTGGCCTGTACTTGCGCTTAGAGTTTTACAAGAAAACAATTTATTGCGCGAAAATTAGGAAGGGGGGGGCGTGCGCCGGGTGTGCCTCCTCCCCATGGAACCGTGCATGCAAGTCCGTCATCAATGATTGATAAGTTTTACAGGCATAACTGTGGATTCTCTAGGTCTACAATAATTTTGAATCAAAAACATTACTAGAAGTGAAGAGACAGACAGACAGACAGACAGACAGACAGAGAGAGTATTGCGATAGTCAGGGGAAGCATTTAACCTAGATTTGTTAGCAATCCGCCCCCACCATGTTCACTTGCTTCCGTCGTACCCGTTTCAGATGGTATAAAAATTAAATTAAGGTTCCCGCTTAAAAATAATAATAATAATAATAATAATAATGGGAACCAAGCATATGCTTTCAAATGGCTTAACATTTATGCGGTTCGGGTTGTTAAAGGAATGCCGAAGTCTACAGGGCTGCATATAGAATGGATTAATGGTCCCAGAAAATAAGAATGATGCAATAAAAAAATTAATACGCACATGGGTTTAGGATTAATGAACATTACTAAAACGGATTCTTTCTCACGCGCATGAATAACACTGGCGCGTGGGAAAGCTGCGTGATGTGGTTGTGACGTAGGGCCGGTACAATATCAAAGTGAAAACAGTATCACGTGTATCGGAAAGATTCATTTCGGTATTGCTTTAGTGTTGTTTATAGTTTTGTTTGCGTTATGAGATGGCTTACTAACCGTTTATATTCGATCCTCAACGTTTAGACAGTGTATCGGACTTTTAGATTTCATCATCATCGAGCGGATATTTAACCATGAACAAGAAGTCAACATTTGACATTTAGAAAACAGATACTGCAACCCCTGCAGTTAAGAGAAATAGTGTCCACGGCAATTTTAGCGTAAAGTAAACTTTATTTTTAATAACAAGAAAAATATGGAGGAATTTGCAAAGAAAATTGAGCACTGTTAATTTTAATTTAATTATATTAGCAAAACTCATAACACGCTAGTTTATTAAGTGCAAAACGTAGTCTGAGGTGAGGTGAAGTATTTTATACGGGTCCACATCCAAATTGGTTCGGACCCGTCTCCCCCGGGTCCAATGTCCTAAGACTAGGACACCGGGCCCGGGGCAGAAATTTATGATACCAGATCTCGCTTTTATATCACGCAAGACGTTTTACCTGAACCACGGTATAGGGAATTCCATGTCGAGTTTATGATTTATGATTTATTTGTCCGTAAGCATAATTCATTATTATTTAAAAAATATTGATAATAAGCGAGATGCTTTGGTTATATAAGTAGTTGAATGAAGTATTTTTGTTGACAAATCAAATGTATATATTTAAAATTAATTCTTTGTTTGGAAATTAATTAGGTCAGGGATCCGTGGAAGTATGCGTTTAAAATGCATGTTATTGCTAAATCTATAAGACGAAACTCTGAAATATCAAAGAAACACTTGCCTCACTGGAATGTAATAGAAAATATACACACACGCCAGTTTATCATCACCTGTTATTCTAGAATATCTAGTAACACATTGGCCTGTCAGTGTCAGACTGCGATCGAACACTGTTCGTCAGGGGTATACTGCTCATAATATTGCATAACCATCAAAACGAAGAACTGTATCACTGATAATCAGTCTTAAAGTTACTTAACATCTCGTAAAATAAACACAAGTCACGTGTATTTATTCCGTGTTTCTTGTAATGTTATTATTTTTTTTTTCTTCTTTTCTTCAATGTAGACAATTATAGTGATTTACTGCAAACAGTGTTTTATTATTATTATTATTTATTATTATTATTATAATTATTTATTATTATTATAATTATTATTATTATTTTATTATTATTACTATTGTTGTTATTATTATTATTATAATAATTAAACTTATAATTATAATTATTATTATTATTATTAATTATGATTATTATTATTTTATTTGTACTGGTTTATTTACAACATAAGCGGACTCAGGTTTTAAGAAAAAGGTTCAATTAGAGAATTTTCTTGGTTTCCCATTTTAAGGAATTTTCCAGTAACGATGGATACAAGCAATACTATTTAAATAATGTTTTGAACCACGGGGAACGTAAATAATATGAAATAAAAAGGAAACGAGCAGAAACGGATACTTACATATTATTTCCTTTTTTTTATACATGAAGTGAACAATCGTTTCTTAGACAACCCCCTACCACCCCACCACCCGTTCCCCGTGTGTCCGCTACTGAAATAGTGAACAAGTGGTCGCTCTATAAAAATAATTTGCATTATGATTGGAAATATAATGAGTGTTTTAATGACGTTGTTAGTGTATACAGTGTTTATATACAAATATAAAATAAAAGTCTTCAGGAATTTGCTACTAGCTACTAAAGGTCTAAATTCGAGTTGCGGGCAGTGGGATCTAGCTCATACGATAGCGTGTCTGCCTGTGAACCGATCGGTCGTCGGATCGATCTTTCTCAGTGGACCCATATGCAGTTTGGGCTATTTTGCGTTCCTACCAGTGGTCCACAACTGGTTTACCAAAGGCCGTGATATGTGCTGTCCTGTCTATGGGACGGTGCATATAAAAGAGCCCTTGCTGCTTATCGGAAAAGAGTAGCCAGAATGACCATATGATTAACGTCCAATAGCCGATGATAAGATTAAAAATCAATGTGCTATAGAGGCGTCGTTAAATAAAACTTTTTTTTTTTTTTAATTCGTGTTGCATGCATTGTGGTATAACATCTGCAAGAAATAATTTATTAACGTTATGAAAAGTAAAGTAAAGTTTGTTTTATTTAACAACGCCTCTAGAGCACATTGATTTTTATATTATCATCGGCTATTGGACGTCAGTCATATAAAGTAAAGTTTGTTTTATTTAACGACGCCTCTAGAGCACATTGATT